>JAJIYU010006023.1:0-21387 GCA_030144865.1 Tinospora cordifolia | reverse complement strand
ATCAATCATCCATTTATTCTTACTTCCCATTACTATTTCCACCAATCAATAAAAGTTTCCCAATGCCACATTTCATCATATCCATATTTCCCTAGCTAATTCAACTAATATCAATTTTTTTGTTCAATTTATTATTTTATATATTTTATGGTCACTCGTGACGTGACATGATCATGAGGTTACAGGGTGTTACAATCTACCCTCCTTAAATAAAATTTCGTCTTCAAAATTTGAGTCGAGTTAATGCACATCGTCAAAACGGTCCGTCTTTCCAATGATCCACTATTCTTTCGCTGCGCTACTCTGATCTTGCACCACAAATCCTTCCATGTACCACCAGATCATTATCTTGTTTCCGATTCATGAATGTACTAGAGCCTTTATTCCCCCACCTTTGATTCATCGTCTTGAAATACTACCAAGTATAAATTTATTTCCTCTTCGAAACCATTCTCTGAAAATCCACAAAAATCTCCTCAAGTTCTCTACATAGCTGAGCAAAACCAAAATGGTTGCCACTTTCTAGCTTTAGACGTTGCGTCTTTAATTGTCATTGATGATCTTGGAATAGCATACGTCCTGCTTTTTGCGGATGGATTGTGAACATAGCCTTTCTTTCCGAACTCATACTGAAAAGAATTACGAGTTCACAACCTTTGACATGATCTACAACAAATTACCATATTCCGATCCGGGTATCACCCGTGCCATTCAAAACCTATCTATAAGAGAATTGTAGAAGCTTACCAATAATCTGTTGTTTGTTCTTACATGGGATGGACTTGAGCTATTTCAACATTTTCATTTCCCTTCCTTTCTTAGTCTGGTAGTTTTCGAGATGAATCACTGTAGCTTTTTGAAATAGGGTTCTAGCACAGCTGACTCAATTAAGGGCTTATCTAATTATACTATTTTATCATTTCAGCCTTGGGCGATTGTATTCTTACCGATGCCCTACACCGAGGGATCACTGGTCACTATCCAGAATTTAACTACCGCAGTAATGGAAAGTAAATCATACTAACCAGGAATGTCATGTGAAATATCCATTCCCCGAGTGGTGGTTGAAGCATTAGAGATTCAGGCATTAGACGAAAATTATTCACCTGACAATAAAGAATTTAAGCCACCACCTTCGACATAGATCTTCGAGAGAACGCTTATAAAGTATTGATCATTAACATCTTGTTGAAGCAATACAATGAGTCACAATACCAACATTAGCTAGACTTTCCTTTATCCACAGACCACATATAGTAGATGTTCTCCTCTCTGGTATAAGATACGAGATGGACTAGAATGTTCCAGGAACTTTGGCTTGTACTTGTTCAAACATCTGCTCAACTAGGACAAAGGAAGAAGTTCTCCTAGCCCGATGATTTACTTCAATTATACCAAATGGTTAACTTCCATCTTTTCCTTCTGCCCTCCACATTTGATAAGATCTCGAACAAGACTACGTATGTAACACGAACGAAAAGTGTACAAGGTCTAGTGCTCTAATTTTGTTGGTTGCACCACTTAGTCATACCTGTGGTGTTACTGTTAGCTATATGGTTTTCACCATTTGCCCCAATACTGAGAGTGGTCTCTAATCTACTCTCTCGGAAATCTCAGCTATTTTTTTTCTACTATCACTCCTTTGATCTAGCTTGTTTCTACCTTCTCTCAAGCATGCTTAACTGCGGAGTTCTGATGGGATCCGGTGCATTAGTGCTGGTATGATCACACCCTCTATCTCCTTGTTCTCATTAATCGATAGGCAGCTAACATAGTCTAACTTCCTTGGTCTGCATCCTTTTCCTCACCACTCACTTGTCTTGACCTATTCTATCGAGATTGTTGCTCTATTACTGATGTTGCTTCTCTTCGATTCTCCAACAACCTGCTCTGACAGTACCCTCTTAGGCTTGATGTTTCTGCTTATTCCAATTCTTAATCGTTCTCGCTCGTCTTCCACTAGTAATATGCTAGTACCTTCAATTTACATGCCACTAACGCCATCCTTCTAGGTCTGGTTACTTCCATAGCCTTCAGATACTGATTTAGTATGAGGGGCCACCTTTCTACTGAAAAAAGATCAGTCACGCCTTAAAGCGTACTTAGGTTTCAATTTCTGAAATTCATTCAACCATTCCCACCATTCCTTGTTATAAATGACTGATCTAGTTTCTGGCATCGTATCTATAAGCTTATCTATCTGATGAGTTCGGGATTGTAGCCGCATCAGAGGCGCTAATTGTGCTAATGACTGTACTGGTATCAGAGTTGGCGTTGACAACTGTGGAAATGCTAATGACCGTAGAATCTACACTACTTGTTCCCCAAGTCCTAGAATAATCTCCAATTTCACTTCCTAAGAGTTTTCTAATATCAATTCCAGGATTACTAAAGTTTCTCAGGTCATTGCCACCCTGGACATGTTCTCACCACTCAGTATAGGCTCATCTCTCGCCTCTTGATCTGTACAACAAGTCAAAAATTTGACACAGTGTTCCATGATCCATTCATGTTACGTTGAAAGACAAAGTTCATTTCGTAAATACACCTATTTGTCTTATGTTTCCTTCTGGCACCGTACTTATCCTATTGACCCCTATTTCCTATTCGCCCATACCCTTTCGCGTTTCTCGTGCTAGGGTGACTCTAGGTGCATAGTCTCTAGGTTCTCGATTGTCTCAGTTGTCTAGAGGTTTGTATTTCTAAGTCGACAACATCTCGTCTATTTCTAGGAACGAAAATTTGGGTTATAATACTTAAATAATCAAACTACATATATAACAGACAATTATCCAACAATCAAACAAACAGTAAACGCTAGCATAATGCAATCTCGAAGCTTCCATCTGTGTTTCCAGGTTTGTGAGCCCCATCCCACACTCGGCCTTCCACACAGACTTCTGCCCAGAACTACACACTCAAACAATGGCGCAAGTGTCTCGATATCCACAGTTGCCATGTCCCACTGAGTTGATCAGGCACAATGCAACGCGTGCATCCGTAGACTTATTCTAAGGCTGATACAAGACCCACCATAGTGTACTACCCCATCCCAGTACAATACAGTGTGTACGAGTCCAGCCAAAGAAATCGATCACTCACCAAACATGGTCCATCATTCTCTGAATTCAGGATTCCTCCGAGTTCGAGAGGAGCCTGTATCTCTAGTCTCTATGTAGGATGGGGTACATAGGGACTAGAGATACAGGCTCCTCTCGAACTCGGGTCCTGACCAAACAAGTGTGCGTTCAACCACATTATCAGTCTCTAACCTATGTCCTAACGTCTTTTAATTTATTCATGATCCACTGCGCTCCCAAGACAACACTCGATCTCTACCTAGACCTAGGGTCTCATTACTTCACTTGGCTAGTGTATCCTTCAGTAGGATTGCCAAGCTTGACTTTATAAAATTTCTATGTGACACCACTATCTTAAGTTCTAGACCTTTCCTGCATAGGCGTCAACCCTCAAGGACGTCTTTCCAAAATAGAAGTCAAACCATCAGGAATGTCTACCCCGTAGAGACATCAAACTCTTAAGGACGCATACCAGTACTCGAATCACACTTGCGACAGTGAACTCAAGCACGTGGCACCACCCTAGTCTTTTCCTAGACTTCTAGCCACCTAATATTAATTTCTATCAAATTTTATACAATTATTTGTCGTGATGCCATAGTTCCCAAATCAGACTTGTCACCGAGTGGGATCAACCTTCAAGATCAACCCATCAGGGACAGTGCACCTTCTAAGAATGACACCAACCCTCAAGGACAACTCTATAAGGCCACCCATCGGGGCAATCTTTCCAAAGAAGGCACCAGCCATATGAGGGTCACTATAAAGATACACTATCCGGGGTACTTTTCCAAGAAAGATCACTAACCATTAGGGTTACCCTTCCACAAGAAGAGGTCAACTATCTGGAACACCCTTCAGTATTCAAGTCACATCTGAGATCGGTGACTCAGGTACTCTAGCATCACTTCACCCTTACCTAGATCTCTACCCATGCTACCCTTTTTCAAAATCATGTTTAAGAAACTTCATTTTTTCGGAGAAATCAAATCCAATGAAATTCCCTTTTCAGTGAAAGTCAAAACCAGTGAAATCTACAACTCAGTGAAAATCAATTATTGTGAACTCAAGTCTAGCCCAGTGTATCATAATACTGAGCTCTGATACCATATTTTGTAACACCCCAATTTTCGACCAGACCTCCGTTCACGTGTTGCCGCACGTGTAGATCGTCTCCCGATGAAAATCGAGATGCTATGTTAATTTTCGTTCTGTGAAAATCTTTTCTTCAAAATCAATTCCATAAACTTTTAATTTTTAAGCAAACGTCTGGATAATTTCACATACAAAACCAAATAATCAACTTATTTATCGAGACGTTCACAGGGTCTCTTA
This sequence comes from Tinospora cordifolia, assembly GCA_030144865.1. Classification (NCBI taxonomy): domain Eukaryota; kingdom Viridiplantae; phylum Streptophyta; class Magnoliopsida; order Ranunculales; family Menispermaceae; genus Tinospora; species Tinospora cordifolia. The sequence continues at coordinate 16,972 of JAJIYU010006023.1, read as the reverse complement.
AAATAAACCATCATTAATGCAACAGAATTTCTTTAAAACTATTCATTCAAACCAAAACCGTTAAACCAGTAAAGCCATTTAAATATAAAAGAATCGAAGTTAAACCAAATGTAAACACATTAAAACAATCCAATATAATACAAAAAACATAGTTTCCCAGTCGCCTATCCCTGACGACCTCCTCATGAGGTGTCTAATCTGAGTGCGAGTCTTCTGACGTAGGACATCACATTTTAAGTACAAGTGTACCTGAAAAATAGAATGGGAGTGAGCTCGAAAGCTTAGTGGATTGAACCTACACATCACATGCATTATACAGACCTAATCCAAAACATTACAAACACTTTCAAACGTTAGGCGTTTCAAACATTCATTTAATTTTGGTCGAAGTCTAAACCGGAAGAGGATTGAGATGCCTCTCGGTATTCCCTATGATCCAATCTAATCGTAATCATAGAGGCCTCAGGTGGTACCATCTAAAATCAATCATATCTCAGTATCACAATCCAAGAGAGGGTACTTATCTAGACTCGTACTGTCTCTCGAATACTTTGAGCTGTCGCAGGCAGCTCAGGGTGGGAATACCTACGATCCGCCTTGCGGCTCGTCAATCGCACTGGTACGTGGATTCTTAATAAACCATCGTCTTACATTTTTCATTTTACAAACGATCTCAATCATATCATTCATCGTACAATTACACTAAAACATATAACCCAACCCATACGTGCAAATTCACATGATAAGGTGCATTAATAAACAATGGAATCTAAATAAACCGTTACCTAGTCATGCATGCCATAATTGAGTGAATCTAAGTGCAAGATCATGTCATAACTAATTATGCATGGATTAATTAGTTCATCACACATTACATATCATTCAAAGAAGTCAAACAATTTCAATTCAATTTCCAAGTAAACTTCTAATAACTTAGGACTATTCAATTAAATGCTTTGAATCTTAAATCCGTATAATACAAGTGAGCAAGGAAGTCACACCCATTTGGTTTCTTGATCTTCAGGCTTCCTTGCTTTCCGTCAACATGTTTGACATTCCAGAATTATGATATATGAAATTCAACGATAAATAACATTTCTCTAAATCCTTAATTCGTATTTAATCTTATCCAAAATATTCTCATGTTCAATTAACTTCTAATTTATTTTTAAAATCAACCCATCTTGATTTATTCGAATTATCCATGATTTAATTCAAGTTATAATAATAAGAATTTCAATAGTAATTTCCTCTTTGTTTAAAGCTACTAAAGTTTCATCACTTAAAAATTTTTGAAATTTTCTAACTTATCTTTAGATTATTAAAAGTACCATTATACATCGATCTTAGTATTTGAAATTCCTTATTCTAATTAGTGTTTATTTATGTATAATTCCTAGTTCTATTTTATCAATGCTCATTCTCAATTTAAATCATCACTAACCTGATTTTTCAGTTTAAGCACTAATCTTATGATATAATTCAATCTACATTAATAATCCCCATATTATCCACTAACTATGTTTAATTTCAATTGTCTAATTCATTAACCCCTTACCTCTTTAATCTGATCAATTACTAATGGATGAAGAGGTTGCCACCATGACGCACCATTCGACCATGTTCTGCTCACCGTCCAGCCAGCAGCTGAAAATTCACCAAAACAGAGCATTGCTCTGGTGCTTCTTCTCTTTGCTGGGATTGCAGCAACACGCTGCAGCAGAACAGCACCCGGACAACAGCAGCAGTGGCCATCAGCATTCCAACAACGACTACCATGCTCTGTTCTTCACGCACCCACAGCAGCAGCTGTGCAGCTCCTCATCGTTCGACTACACCAGTAGCAGCAGCAGCAGTCCTCTCAACAGAGCATCATTGCTCTGGTTGTTCTTCTTCGTTCAGCCACCACACCAGCTACACAACCATAACAGCAACAGCAATAACCGTAACAGCACGCTGCAATCGTTCCCCTGTTTTTTTTTCCTTCATCCACGCTGCACACGGCTTCTTGTTCGTTCGGTTTGCGGTTTGCTCAAGGCAGCAGCACCGATAACCACAGCAACAACAACCGTGGCAGCAACAGAGCATCACGTGCTCTGTTTTCTTTTCCTTCCTCTCCGGCTCCCTTCTTCAGCTTCTCCTTCTTCGTTCTCCATTTCTTCTTGTTCGGGTTACAGCAACTGTACACATCACCAATTCCCGGCAACATCAGCAGCAATGGCACGATCGACTGTAACAGAGCACCGCTGCTCTAGTGACGTTGCTTCCCTCTGTTCATGCCATCGTACATCTGAGCAACAACATAATCTTCTTTCCTTCGTTTCACGGACCCTAACCAGCAGCAATTGCAGTTGCAACAGCTACAACAACAGAGTGGTGCTGCCCTGTTCCGTTCCCTGCCTCACACACCTGCTTCAGTCCAGAGTTCTTCTTCACCGTCTTGCAACAAACGATTTCTTCATTCTTCCAGCCATCATGCACCTCTTGCCATCGTCCCACCAATTCTCCTCTGTTCTCTTCTTCACTGTCAACAACAGCAGCAGCATCTCTGCTTCGTCTTCTTCACGTTGATAACACAACCGAGAAGCTGCTAGTGCTTCTTCTTCATGGTCTTATTTCTCTGCTTCCTCAATTAAATTTCCTCCTCAATTCTTCCTTCGCAAGCCAACCGGACACCGCCCAAACAAATCTTCATTTTCTAGAAATCTGGACTCTCTTCTTCAGCACGCCTCATGCCACCGTCCAACCAGCACTTCTTGTTTGCACACACACACCACTCCTTATATACATGTGCTTATACTTATGTTTCATTTTATTTGTTTGTTTATTAGTATTATTATTTATTTTCCTTTCTTGTTAATCCATTTGATTTAGCCAACCTTAATATTAGCGTATACCTATATCATTCATTTAACCATATTATGAGGTTATAAGATCATAAATAATATCGTTGCCTATTTATTTAAAATTCTTTTTCCCCATTATATCTACAAATATATATATATATATATCAATCATCCATTTATTCTTACTTCCCATTACTATTTCCACCAATCAATAAAAGTTTCTCAATGCCACATTTCATCATATCCATATTTTCCTAGCCAATTCAACCAATATAATTTTTTTTTTCAATTTATTATTTTATATATTTTATGGTCACTCGTGACGTGGCATGATCACGAGGTTACAGGGTATTACATAATAAGCTCCCACTATAACAACCCAGGCCCACCGTGACGATATTGTCCCCACCTTAGCCACCACTGACTGGGTGCAGGATTTTGTTCTTGACAAGTCTCAAACCTGAGTCTCCCAAAAGTATTCAGCATAATGAGACACCCTCGAAAGCACATTTAACCCAAGAATCCCCCTCGAGTCAGACCTATGTGGGGTATTACACAGAACCAATTGGTTTATGTATTGGATTACAAATTGAAAGTAATCCCAGATATCATATGAAAATACTAAACAACGCTCAAAATGGAAGTTATCGTATAGATGTCGTATTCATGCTTGTTCGAAATGCGAAAGGCACTCTTACGACTACCTTTTATTTTTATCCCACTCTATATAACCTCTCCCTTCGAGTGTATAGGCTATTCTAAAGGAGAAATGTCATGAACAGGATAGGGGTAGCCACCCCATAGAGCACTTCAGCCTGCATCAGGCGCTGTACCTAAAATCGGGTACTATTGCTAAAAAAGAGGTTATGAAGATATAACACTTTCAGGTAAGAATACAATCTCCTCTGTGATTTCGACTATCACTTTAAGAGATTTTCCTTCTCATATGCGTATAAAGAAAGGCAGATATAGCTAGAAGGAAGGATCCTAGGCTAAGGAGGCGACGCTTATGGGGCAAGATCAAAAAGCGACTTTTATAATCTCAAGAAAATGACTCACACCATATAGTCCTCTCGTTCTCAAGTGTCCTGCTCGGCACCATGAAACTGCCAACGTACACATACCATTAGTATCTCCTTGTTATGCAGTTTCTTCACGGATTGATCAATAATAGCTACTGGAGCATCCTCATATGTATAATCTTCTTGCAACTCAACATGTCTTTAGTCCATCATGTGTGAGGGATCGAGGTAGTACTTCTATAACATCGACACATGAAACACGTTATGTATTCTAGCTAATTGAGGTGGCAATGCCAATCAGTATGCAACAAGACCTATCCTTGCAAAAATCTTGAAATGTTTAATCTCAGAGTGAGTTTTCTTAAAATGCCAAATTGAGGGGAATGTGATACCGCAAAAATTTATAAGGCATATATATAACCTTGGAGACAAAAAATAATAAATAAATAAATAAAATAAATATTAAATAATTAAATAGAAAAAAAATATTTTTCACCCCATAATAATGTAAACTACACATAAGTAAAACCAATAATGAATACGATGAAGAAAAGGGGCTCGCGTGATTATGAAGGCATGAAATGTGCAAAAATAATGTGTACTAATAATAATCAATAAAAAAAAAAGAGGGAGAGAAACCTAGAAAAAAAATATTACACTACAGAAATCATAAGGGTTGTACAAAGAAGAAAAAAACAAACAAAAAAAAGGAAAGAAGCTTGCTCGCTGCGTTGTTGTAAGAAGGGAAAAAACAAACTGCCACTACATTTTGCAACAGTTTCACGTTACGAAGAAGAGAAACAAAGGAGAAGGAGAATGAAGAATAGAAGAGGAAGAAAGAAGAAGACAAATAGAGAAGCAAGAAGAAGACGAGCTGCGAAAAAAGAAGAATGAAATCAAAAAGGGGAAGGGGTTCAAAATTTTTGGGCATAGAATAGGTGAAGATGATGCCTAGATCCATTTTCCTTGCATAGAAAAAGCCCCAAGAACTAAATCCCAATCACGATCTCTCTCTGTGCGCTACTGCCATTGACGTTCCTTAGTACTTTATGCAACAGATTCATGAAGAACAACCAACGAGGGAGAAAATCTGGTGAGGCTCCATTCGAAATTGCTCATGCATAGGTAAATCACAAAACCCCACTTGAAATCACAGTTTTCGGAAGTAGATTTTTGTTTCCTAAAGTGTAAGCTCGTTTGACAGCCTCGTGAGCAAGAAAGTGAGGAAGAGTTGTGCATACATGGGTGCATTTGAGGGTTGCAATATCAGGAATGGTTGCTAATAAGGTGAGCTTTGTTTTTCCCATGGAAATGTGTGTTTTCACACCTTGCTTTGTGCACTCTAAAAATGAAACGTGGGGTGCTCTCAATGAAACAGATCTGAGGAAGGTTAAGATGCCATTTTTGAGGAACAAAAAGGGGAAAATGCAAAATAATGAGGTATCACATTTCCATTCCAAGATCTTTGCACTTTGAGGTTTAAAAAAAATAATGTTTTACTTGATGTGAATCGAAAAAATAAGACTTTGCATTCGCAACCTTATCATTCGAAAAACATTTGCAACCTTCGCATTCAAAAACATTTGCAACCTTTGCATTCAAAAAACATTTGCAACCTTTGCATTCGACAAACCCTCACTTTCGAAATCCTCGCATTCGAAAACCTTCACATCTTTATTTTGGCTTGGGGTGTGTTTGATGTGCAAAACATTATAGGGAATGACAGGTAGCTTCGTGCTCATGCAAAGGGTTTCATTTCAAAATTACATATCTCTCGGGTACCTTAAGATGTCCATGCCATGAGATTATTTTTATTTTATTTTGATTTGAATGTGTAAGTAAGGGCTTTGGACTCAATTAAATTGATTTTTTATTTTTCATATTAAAGATCCTAAGCTAGTACAGTGCAGTGCGGAAGCTCAAGGGAACCCAAAGAAAAGTGGGTATGATTATCATACTTACTACTATTATTTGGATTTTTTTAAATACTAAAGATGATGATTGATTGTTTGAACACGTATTTAGAATCATGCTAGATGTGTTTTTGAGTGAACATTGATTAAAATGATTGATGGAACGCTAAAATAATTCGATGGTTGTTTTAAAAATTCCAGTACATATATGCTCAAATGACATGAAATGTTTTTATTTTATTTTATTATTTGCCATGATGGGATTACGTGAATGTCAGTATGATTAATTTACATGTATCTTGAAGTATTACTTGTGATGAATGTCTTAGATGTAATGGAAAACTAAAAAAGATTAAATTAAGATGTTAAAACTCCACGTACCGAGGCAATGACTGGCATTTGGATGTCATTGTGGGTGTCTCTAACCTAGCCTATCTGTGGGGCTGAGTGTCACCTAGGATCTCATGTTCCCGTCAAAGACTTGAAAGGTAATCGACCTTCAGGCATTACCCCCAAACGTTGTCCTGAACCACGAGGAGGAAATCGAGGCAAATTTTGGCCTGATTTGTGATGAAAAGACGAAGAAAGTGTTTGAAATGCCTTAATGTAATGAAAGTATTTGCAAGTTTTGTATTTTGGTTTGAATAATGCTAGCGATGTTTTGTATGATCCACTCGGCTCTCGAGCTCACCCCACTTTTCTTTTTCAGGTGGTATTTGATGCTGAATGAGTCGACCAACACTATAGGAGACTTGGTTATTATGTTGAAGCCTCACTGAGGGGGTTGTTACATGTTTTATTATAACCCTTGTATTTAATTTAAACTTGGCATGTGACCTTCACTTTTTGGACATGCTCAATTTACATGTAATTTAATTGTTTTGATTTATTTCGGTGAACTTTTAACTATTTTAGACTTGAGCTTTTAACGCCATGTTTTTCTTTGAAACTTTACTAATCAATTTCTTTTATTTATGAACTCTAATTTCAAAGTATCTGTCGTTTATTTGAATTGATTTCATCATTACTTGAAAGAACTAAATTGAAGGAAATGGTTAGACAAAAGAAATAGTCTTCAGTAGTGCTCTGGTCTTCGGTGGGTGACCATTCTGAAGGCTTCTCTTGCCGAATGGGTGTGCCTCTCCGCGCACGGCCCGAGAGACAAATGGACTGGGGGTCGAGGTATTATAGGAAAATCTGAAGGAGTACATGATCACCAATATCGAACTCAACGACCTTCCTTCAATTATTTGCATAACTCTTCTGTTTGTCCTGAGCTGCCTTTATGTTCTAACGAATCTGCTGAATTTTCTCATTTTGTACTTATACAAAAGTAGGGCCAAAAATTGCTATGTCACCAACTTCGGTCCAACAAGCTGGTGATCGGCAAGGTCGACCATATAATGCCTCAAACGGTGTCATGCCGATACTCGCTAGCTAGCTGTTATTATATGTAAACTCACACATTGCCAAATGATCCTTCGAGTTACCACCAAAATCAAGGATGCATGCAAGGAACATATCCTCCAAAATCTGGATTACTCTCTCAAACTGACCATCAGTCTGTGGATGGAGGGTTGTGCTCAAGTTTATTCTAGTCCCCAACTAACTCTAAAAGCTTTGCCAAAAATAGGACGTAAACTAAACATCTCTATTGGACATAATGGACACTGGGACCCATTTAATCTCACAATCTCGCAGATATGCAGTCGACCTAGCTTCTCTACCGAATCTCTGCTATGCATTGGGAGGAAATGAGCAGACTTAGTCAATCAGGGGTAATTTCATCACAAAGTCCATAGTAATGTGCTCCCATTTCCACTTGGGAATAGCCAAGGGCTATAATAAACAATCGGGTCTTTGGTACTAAGCTTTAACTTGCTGGCACATGTTACATCTCTACACAAAGGCTGCAATATCTTGCTTCATGATACATCTTATGGTGCCTGAGTGAATGACATACTTCGAGCAGCGCAACTCTACTAGCACTCCCTATCTTAGTCGAGGGTCATCTAGTACCCACAATCATCCCCTGAACCTTAGTGCACCATCAATGTCAATCAACCACTTCATATGAGAAGTGTCATGCACCCACTCCCGGAACATCACATAATCAACATCACGGGGCTGCACCTCCATGATCTCGGCAAATAGAATTGGTTGAGTTTTCATTTGTGCACTGACTCTAGTTTCGGTTGAAGTCTCGTAGATACTCATTACTATCACAAAATCAATCATCTTCCACTCCTGAGACATATGTCTAGCCATAAAGGCGGTCTCAACCCGTTTCCTACTACGTGCATTACCCGCCACATTAGCCTTCTTAGGATGGTATTCAATACTAAAGTCATAATCCTTCAACAATTTCATTCACCTCCTCTGCCTCATATTAAGATCTTTCTAAGAAAATAAGTACTTGAGGCTCTTGTGATTTGAATAAAGTGTGAATCGTTCACCATAAAGATAATGGAGCCAAATCTTGAGCACAAAAATATTTCCTGCTAGTTGTAGATCATGGACAGGGTAGTTCTTCTCATAAACTTTTAGCTGTTTGGAAGCATAAGGTATTACCCTGTCATTTTGCATCAACACACAATTAAGGCCTAATCCTAATGTATCAGTATAAATCATTATCTCTTGACCTAGTTTTGGCAAACCAAGAATTGCATTACTTTCAACATTTGTTTAAGCTTAAGAAATGCATGCTCGCAGTTATCGATTTAGACAAAAGGTACATTTTTTTGGTTTAGCTTAGTCATCGGTGTTGCGATGCATGAGAAATTTTGTACGAATCTCCGATAGTAATATGCTAAACCTAGGAAATTATGAATCTCATTTATTGTTGTGGGTCCAGGCCAATCAACAATCGCTTTGACCTTGGCCAAATTAATAGAAATACCCTCAGCTTCAACCATATAACCTAAAAACTTGACCTCCATTAACCAGAAGTCACACTAACTCAACTTTGCATACAAGCAGTGTTCCTTCAAAGTTTGTAAGACTACTCTAAGCTGTTCTGCATGCTCCTTTCTAGACCTAAAGTTGATCAAAATGTCATCAATGAATATTATCACAAATTGATCAAGATACGGCCTGAACACCTGCTGCATCAAGTCCATGAACACAATGGGGCATTCGTTAAACCAAATAACATAAATGGAAACTCATAGTACCCATAGCGAGTTTGAAAAGCAATCTTTGGTACATCCTCTTCCCAAACACATAGCTGATGGTACTTTGAACGCAAATCAATCTTCAAGAATACTCTAACACCCTTTAATTGATCAAACAAATCACCAATCCAAGGACGATGATATTTATTGTTTATAGTCACCTATTCAATTGTCTATAGTCAATAAACAAGTGGAGACTCCCATCTTTCTTCCTTACAAACAACACCGAAGCTCCCCAGTGTAATATGCTAGGTCGAATAAAACTCTTGCCCAAGAATTATTCTAGCTGAACCTTCAACTCCTGTAACTCTTTAGGTGCCATATGGTAAGGAGCTATTGAGATCGGCTCAATCCTCGAAACCAATTCAATGACAAAATTGATCTTTCGCTTAGGAGGCAAGTTGAGTAGATCATCAAGGAATACCTCGAGGAACTCACATACCATAGGAATATCTCCAAGTCTCAGCTTGGAAGGTTCACTGATATCGACGACAACCACATTTACTGAGACACACATCTCCCCTGGTGTCACTAATCTCCACTGAGTGCTAGGTTTGTCTAAACCTCTACCCTAAAGCACCGCTACAGGTTAATTTTGGAATTTGAAATACTACATGCTTAGCATAACAATCAACATAAGCATGATAAGTAACTAGCTAGTCCATACCTAGAATGACATCAAACTCCAAAAATTTTAATACCCGCAGATCTACCACCGTCTCTAGGTCATCGACACATATCACACAATACTCACAAATCATATTGGGGTAAATACGCTCCCCAGTGGTAATACTTAATATAAGCCAAGTAGATGCCTTAACTGGTCTAAGTTTTAATCTATCAACAATAGGTCTAGATATAAATGATAAGGTAGAGTCGGCATGTAATAACGTGTAATACCCTAAGGCAGAATTTCATTTAATTAAATTCAGGGCCAAATTTGGTAGGCTTTCGAAAGTCTCATTTGATGACCTTTAGGGATCCAAAACACCTTGAAATGAAGTAAGATGACATGAACCAACTAATTGGACAACATATCCAAAAATTAGAACAATTGGTCGATGTTAGGGTTTTCATTTGCCAAACGCCCTTCAAGGGGTCTAAATTAGAAAGAATTGTCATTTAGGGTACTTTGGGGGATTAAAATGACTAGAAACGAAACGGAATGACATAAACTAACAAAATCAATGAAATATCCAAAACTCAGAACAATTGGCCAAGATTCAGATTTTCATTTGCCTAGTGACCTCAGTAAGTCTTAAATAAGGAAAGGTTTTGAAGGAAAATCACCTAGGGCCAAACCATACCTTAAAATGTGCATTAGGTTCATGTGATTCCAAAACTATAGGATATAAATCATAATTCCATGTAAATAAGGATATATTAATTTTTATTTGATTTTTGTGAACTCATAAAGTCATGGCCACCCCCACTTGATTATGTACACCCACACCCACTTAAGCCAAAATTGGCACAAACATGTACATGTGTGTGCACACATGTGAGCAACCCTATTTAGATAGTTTCTTGGAACCAAGATGAACATCTTTGACTATTATATGGTGTCCCCTTAAATTTGATATTGTACACCCATGCTTGATGTCCAAGAAATAAGAAAATGGAAAAGTATTCCTTGTGTGTTTGTGTAATGAGCAAGCAAGGAAGCCAAAAAGGAAAGTTGTCATGAACACATAGGGAACGCCCCATTTGAATTAGAATATGATTTAAATCTCTTTTGTGTTCACACATAGTTAGGAAACAAGATTGTACTCATATCTCTTGAATTAGAAAGCCATAGTGGTCCCACTTGTCGACCATGAACACACTTGCCCTCTTTATGCAAACCATCCCCTTTATGTATAAAAACTTGCCCAAATTTTTGTGAGCTACCCAAGGCTGCCCTAGAATGTTCCATATGTTCTCATGAACATCTATATAAACCCACCTTGCTCACTTTCATCTCATCCAAAAGCAAAGAGTTGACACTTTCCTCTTTGTTTGTTCTTGCCCTCTTCTTGGCACCTCTTCTAACCTTCTTTTCTTTCTTGTGTGAGGAGTTTTGTTGGGATCACTGCAAGTGTACAAGATCGCAATAGTAATATACTTGGTAAATACCGGATTATCGTCATCTAGAAATAGTTTGTGGTTAATATTTTAAATTCCAATTTAATTTTAATCTCAATTTTATTAAGGCTTAAAATCAAATTAAATATCAAAAACTTAAAATTAAATTTAAAATCAAAATTGAAAGCAAGTAAATATTAAATTAAAAAAATATATGAATTAAAATTCTAAGATAGTAAAATATTATGTATTCACTTTTAATATTTATTTCAATTAATCTAAATTTTGTTTTTGTAGGTTATAGCACAAATAATTAAAACCTTCTTCCGAGGCGCCTTAATCCTATAAGTTAAATTGCCTAATACCCCCTCCCGAGGTGTGCAGTCAATAAACTAATGCATTAAAAATATTAATCACGTGCAACCTCCTACAAAATTAACGACCTCCCAGTCAATTAATTCAGATAGGTCTATATTCTAATTATCCAATTATTGAACCTCCCTCTCAAGTTACTTCAACAATCTAAAATTAATTTATAGGTGGCCAATCAATAAAAAACATTAAGAACACATAATATAAAACAATACCTATAAATATATTAATCAAAATAAAAATAAAAAAGTTCCTACAATCTAAATTACATCCTAGAAATAAAAATATTTAGCCAGACATATTTAAGAAAGTACCAAAGAAAGAATTAAATAAAATAAAGAGCATACTAGACAAGGCTTTGATCTTGTTTTTCAATTCTGTTCTTCACTTTTTTTTCGCTCTGATCTTCAATAACTGCTTCCAAACTAGAATCATGAACCAACGCTAAAAGACTACTAAGAGAGCCTATTTATAGATTTTCAACCTTTTATAATTCTAATTAAACACTGATTTGTATTGTAATTGCTTTATTTTCTATTCTTCTCATGCCATTGCAATCGTGCCCCTTACGTAGGAAACAAAATTACGCCTTTTTGCCATTGACAAATCTCACCATTTCTTCATGCGCACGGGCGTTGTTTTGGGTTGAACCGAGTTGGGCTTGACCATTAGTTGCTTGTGATCAATTACTCCAAATTTATTCTTTTTTTTGTATATATTTGCTCTCAATTATTATAAACCTACACAAACAAATACTAATCATTCTTCGAGCATTAAATCACTAATATAAATGATGAAAACTATATTAAAATTCTTAAAATATATAAATAGCATGCAATATTAATATAAATAATTATGTACCTAATTATAAGTAATTATGTCCTATTTTCTACCTAAACTCATGCAAAAAATATGTAAAATATATATAATAATGTTAGTATGCAATGCAACTAACAACCACCCCCAAACTTAAACTATTGTTCGTCCCCGAACAATGACTCTGATCTAAAACTAACATGCCATGCCATATAAAATTAAATTCTTTTTCACGCATCATTGTAACCTCAATTTTCCATTCCTATAGTTTATGACTCATTAACACTTCCTTAGGGCCATTCAGTTGTCTAGAGTTTTAGTTCATCCTCTATTCTTTCTCAACTTCACCCTTTCATCTGTTAGTATCTCAATCCTCCTAGAATTTGTAAGTGATTTGCAGGCACCATCCTACTCATAGAAATCCTTTCCTAATACCTAAGTACACAAACCTTCTCAATTCTCTCCTCTATCTATCTTCTACTTAAGTCAAATTAAAGTCAAGATCAGTGGTCTTTCTTTTAGGTTGTAGCGTGGTCTGGCTCAGGGTACAAGTGTAATAGGAATTTAAATCTGACTCAAGTGTACACTCATAGGAATAATAACAACCTATTTTGTTTGATTTTTTTGTCAATATAGCTTGATCCTTTCTTTTTAAGCCTTTGTATTTCTCGTTCATATTCACAACTTTTTCTTCATAGCTCCCCCAAACTTATTTCATCACGTGCACTCCAAATTGTACTCACATGTACACTCATACAAAAGTAGAAAGTTCAACTACCATTGACAATACTGAAATATTAAAGAAATAAATATAACTCTTTTTTTTCTTGTTTTTCTTTTTTTTACTAAACAAAATAAAGGTTGAAACAAAAACTGAAAACATATGTATTTCAATGTTAGCATCCCCTCATTCTTTCACATCATCAGAATAGGCAGTATTAAAATCATGAGTGCACACAAATAGGTCCAACTAAGATATTCATAAAAGGATAGAGTGTTTTTATATATATAATGTTTAAGTTCATAACACAAAAACAAGCTATAAGGCTCAAAATTGGCTACAAAGGATTATAAATGCTAGACCGGCTTTTAGGCAATGACTCAAACAATGATGGCTTACTTCATTTCCATCCTATAGTCATTCCTAAGCAGTGTTCAAGACATATTTGATTATTTTAAGAGTTTGTGGGAAATTCGCTCCACTTGTAGTTTGATTTCTACTCCTCATTTTCTTCAGTTTTCTAATTCTTAATCTACCTAAGACTACAAAGATCTGTCAAGGTCAAATTTTAGACAAACCAATCACACAGACTGTTTGAAAGTACCCTAATTTTTTGTTTCATCACACTAGAGGAATTTTCAATTTCATAGGTTACTCAGTGAAAATTTTCAAAAAATATGGCATGAATCTAGCCTAAGTGACATCTATATGCTCTATATGCTCATGTCCTAACTCTAAATAAATAATCTTAGTATCTAAATGTCATGAGAGAATTTCAATAGCTATGTATGTGATATGCTTATAAATATATGCAATTTAGAAGCATTAATAAACTCAAAAAATGTAAATATAAAGGAAAAATAAACCTGCAATGAAAAGAATAATTTCTTCAATGCGCACCCCCAAACTTAAAATGTGCCTTGTCCTCAAGAGCACACTTTACTTTAATGCTCACAGGGAAGATAGTACGCTAAAGCACAAACATCAGTACACATAAACTTGCATGTGGCATAAAGAAGACAAGTATTAGAGAATAATTAACTAAAATGCATGAATTTTTTATTTTTTTATTTTTTGAATAAAATACCATACATGCATACCCAAAAAAAAATTAAATTAAATCTTATCTAAATAAATGAAAATAAAAGAAAAATAAAACTAGTGGGTTGCCTCCCACTAAGCGCTATGTTTAACGTCATCAGCTCGACGTGGACATGGGTTAACCGAAGCCCAATTTGTTGATCTATGCAAATACTTTGGCTTTAGGCAACTCTTGCTTCATAATATCTGGTGGCTGCTTATATTTTAGGAATGGATCTTGTAACTGCTTCCTAGGATTTTTCTGAGTATGAACAACATCCTACAGCTCTTTTATAGCATACTTAGGCTTCCTATGTGCTTGTATGGCCTCCCCTTTAGCAAGTTCAGCATCTTTACCTTGAATATTTCAATCTCTCTTTGATTGCCAGTTTGCACCATATTATCCTTCTTGCATCATTGCACTTCACTAAGGGGCTTCAACGAGCTATAGATGTTGAAGACAACTCGTTTGTCATTCATTCTCAATGTGAGCTCTCCCATGGCGACATCTATTAGGGCCTGACTAGTAGCTAAGAATGGTCGCCCAAGAATCACTAGTATCTCCCCATTTTCTTCCATATCAAGAACTACAAAGTCAGCTGGGAAGATAAACTTATCCACCTTTACTAGAACATCCTCAATAACGCCTCGTGGATAAGTGACAGAATGGTCTGCAAGCTGAAGGGTAATACTGGTTGGCTTAATCTTTGATAGGCCTAACCGGCAGTATACTGAAAGTGGCATCAAATTTATATTGGCCCCTAAGTCACAAAGAGCTTTCTCAAATATTTTAGAGCCTATGCTACACGGAATAGTAAAACTCCCTGGATCTTTCAGCTTCTGAGGTAGCTTTCTCTGAATGATGGCACTACACTCCTCTGTCAACCGCACAGTCTCATGATCTATTTGCTTCTTATAAAACCTTTGTGGAAAGGGTAATAGAGGAGGCTCAAGGTATTTGTTGCCTTGAATAGTAATGCCGAGATGTCTAACCTTCTTCTTATCATCATCAATAGGCGCTGGATCAATAGGCTTTGTAAGAACAGGCCCTTTAGAATGGATAGGTTTATCAACTAGCATAGGAGGGCTAGAAAGAATGGGTAGGCTTTGAGTCTCTCTCCTGCTTCTAGTAAATATGGCTTGGTAGCTTTCTTCTGGATTGACTTGAGATGTACTCGGAAAAGAACTTCGCTGCTGATTAGAGAGTGCTTGGGCTACCTGTCTCGTTTGAGTCTCAAGGTTCTTCACAATTGCATTCATGTTTCCCATTTGTATTTCCAAACCTGAGACTCTGTTGTCATTCTGATCTATGCTTCCACTTAATTCTTTAAAGAAACGAGCTTGCATATTCATGATCTCATCCAGTTTGTCTTCCATAGATGGTTTCTTTTCAAATAGACTCTATTGAGGGACATAACCCGGTGGAGCTTGCTGGACGTTTCTGTTATTCGCATAAGAGAAGTTTTCATGTTAACGGATCCCCGAATGATAATATTGAGGAGCATTGGACCCCTGTTGTTGACCTTGATAATTATTGAATCAGTTCACCGCATTTAATTGCTCTATAGAAGCTTCTGCATTAAAAGAAGCCTTATGTGCTTCTGCTATAGCCAAAATAGATTGGTTCTAAGGAGCCTGAAACTATCTGTTGCCCAATTTCTCAGTTAATGAATTCATCTGGTGGGTCATAGAAGCTATCTAGGCCTGCAAAGCTGTAATCTCATCAACCTTATGTACTCCACCCCGTTTCACTAATCCTCTCTCTGTGCCATATCCATATGTGTTAGTTGCCATATCTTCAATGAGGTGAGTGGCCTCTGTTGTAGACTTTCCCATCAAGGAACCACCACCAGCTAAATCAACCAAAGCTCTAGTAGGTGGTGTCAAACCACTGTAGAACATCTTAATCTGTAGCCAAGGAAGATAACTATGTTGTGGGCATCTTCGCAGTAAATCCTTAAATCTCTCCCACACTTCATAAATGGACTTGAAGTTTGACTTCTTGAACGAACCTATTTCACCTCTAAGTTGATGAACCTTGGCAGGAGTGAAATACTTTTGCATAAATTTCTGTCCCATCTCTTCCCAAGTGGTGATGCTACCTGGTAAGAGAGTTTGTAGCCACGTCCGTGCTTTATCTCTCAAAGAGAAAGGAAAAAACCTTAGCCTCAACTGATCCTCAGTAACTCCATTCATTTTGACAATGTCACAGATTTCCATGAAAGAATTGAGGTGCGCCATTAGATCTTTAGTTGCTAAACCTCCAAACTGTTGTTGTTGTACCATTGTAATAAGAGAGGGCTTCAACTCGAAGTTGTTGACATTAATAGGAGTACGAGCAATTCCAAAGTAATTGTTATTCAATATGGGTTTAAAGAAATCCCGTAATGGTGCTTCACCATCATTCCCAACAACTGATCTTCTGCTTCCAACCATATATGATCTATGACCTCGAGTCTCTAGCTAAAATTGTCGAAGTGTTTTCAACCAATCTGGATCAGTCTTTACTCATTAACAACCTAAAACTCCATAAGCAAAGAAAACAAATCAAGTGTAGCGAGCCAACGAGTTAAATAAATAAAATAAAATAAAATAAAAAGAATAAAAATAGAGAAAACAAAACAAAAAACAAGAAGAATAGACAATAATAAATAAAATAAATAAATAAATTACATTGAAACAACGCTAAATAAAAATGAAAATAAAAATAAAAATAAACTAGACTAACTAAAATTAATAAAATGCCTTAAAAATAAATAAATAAGAATAAAAATAAAAATTAAATAAACTGAAATATGCTTAAAAAATAACAATAACAAAATAAAATAAAATAAACTGAAAAAATTGCTTAATGAATAATAATAATAATAATAATAATAATAATAATAATAATAATAATAATAATAATAATAATAATAATAATATAAAACTAAATGAAAACTAAACTAAATGAATAATTTAAAAA
>JAJIYU010006022.1:0-21311 GCA_030144865.1 Tinospora cordifolia | reverse complement strand
TTAGATTCATGCTATAAGATATATTTTTGGTATCCCCTTTGGCTACATAAATCAAATACAGTAAGGTTGTTTTAATCTATATGATTTTTTGACATAGCTTGAGGCTACGAAATAATATAAAAAATAAAGTTAATGTAAAAATAACTCTAGATTAAATAATACCAAAAAATAGAAATTAAAATAAGTCCAAGAATTCTCCTTCAAATTAGAATAACACTTTTTTTTTTTCAACTCTTAGGGCTTTTGTGTTGATATATATATATATATATATACACACACACACATGAGAATGAAAATGGAAAACCAATATAAATAAACAAAAAAAATTAAATTAAATTAAAAGAAGACACTTGCCTGAGATAAAGAAATAGAGAAATTAAGGAAAAAAAAAATATTCTCACATTGATCAAATTTCTATGAATTTTTTTGATACATTTTCTACATTCTAAATACCCTTTGTATCGGTCCTTAAATATTATAGAGAGGTTACATTACATTGACCATATAAATAATAGAATAATTAATTACAAATCATGACAAGGTTATTTTCATAATGTGATGGTTATACGATATTCAGTGATTGTATTCAGTTATATTAATAACACAATCAAATTTCATTCCTTAGTTTTTTAAACATTTCAATAAATTAGTAGGAGGTTAGGTCTCCATAAGCAGTTAAACGCGGTCCATAATGAGAAATAAGTTATTATTATTATTGTCAATGCTGATGTTGCTAGAGATGATAAGGGTTGCCACCAACCAAACCCATCCCTTTCAAACGATAGGATTACAAGAAAGACTTCAAAGACGGAAGCCATTGAATAGAACATGCTACACGGTTTAAACTCTTTGACGGGTAAATGACTTCTTCATTGCTTGCGATAGCGATGCACTCACCAAACTTGGTCTTCCAAAAATTCATTTTTATTATAATATTTAAGGATTGTATGCTTTTTCTTCTTAATTTATATATAGTTAAATTAATTATCTACGTTAAATAGAACGTCACATTGGATAATATATACATTATATGGCTACATTCTATGGGACGTTAAATCATGTATAAGATTTTTAAGTATAAAATAGATTACAAGTATATTATGTGTTTACGTAATAGACACAACAACACGACCTATTAATACATTCTTTACCATATAATTAAATAATTAATAAGATCAAGGGTAAAAAGACAATACCAATACCTTGCAATGACATGACACAAGTTCCATTCTACATACATACATATATTAATACTACGTACGAATGAGGAAAAAAAGGTGTAGAGAAAGGCACAATAATTTAAAAGAAAACCTTGCAAACTTAAGCATGGGATGATAGTGATCCAGACGCCAAATCTGATTCTAACAAAATTGCCAGGATAAATGAACAATATTGCTCATCCTAGGATGCCTGCAAAGACGCTTGAGCCTGCATGTATAAGAGTAACCCCATATTAACACCAAAAATGTTCATCGTCAATCATTCCTATGTACCATTGAATTGACTCAGAATCCATGAGAACAAAATTATTTTTATAAGAATAGATTGAATTGAATAGAATAAGGTATAATAAAATATGATTAAACAAACAAAAAATAAAAATTATAAAAATTTAAAACCCGTTATATAAAATAATCCCGTATTTTGGACATTTCTATTTATCCCACTACAATCTAAAGCAAGTCCTTTTGCATTCAATCCCATTCGCCTGATTAGTTCCTGTGGCATCCAATGCCATATGCCAGACTCTTAGATGTATTAGTATTTTTCAAACTACACAATGAACAGAATTATAATTTCTCTAAGATGGGAAAGTAAAGCTAAGAAGAGGGAAAACAACTTACAGAACAATACACAAGGATTACTCGCAACACAGAGGCTCGTGCTCTTTTTGCAGCTTCTCCCATAGGCATAACATCTTCCGTGGCCCTTGATAATGGGCAAGAACATAATTTGATTCACAACCAGCATTGTAAAACCGATCATCACTGACATACTGTACTTCTCGACCACTCTTCTTAAATTGATCAATCCATATGCCCATAGCAACATCCTCTAGTTTAAATAGCTGCAAGGAATTTATGTTATCTGATTAAAACAAGAAATTCAAGATTAAATTAATGCTGTCACAGAAAGCATGATAGTAACTAAACTGTGAAAGAGTTATGTGTTAGATTGTTAATTCAACGTTAGAATGGCATGTGAATTATTATATATAACGGATATTAAATAAAGTTAAGCCTAATTAAAAATGATATACTAATTTGGGTAATTTAGGTTATTAATGTATCAAAAAGAATTATGGCCCTTAAATGTGTGTAGAGACTAAAGAAAATTTTGTTATTTTTATGAAGGGCTAAAATAAAAAGAATTAAATAAGTAAGAAGATAGTAATGTATAAAAGATATTTATGGTCCCCAAATCACATGTATCTAAATTAGAATTCATAATCAATTTTTCTATTTAAAACATCCTATCATAAGGCATATAAAAAACTAAAAGACTCTCTGGAGAAATGCGTTGATTTAAAAGACAATCCAAATGATCTTGAAAAGCAACACATTATAGATTTATGTATATTTCTAAATTATTTACACATTCTTGATCATTCGACATGAATGTCCCTGCATCTTGATGATGGTTTTCATCAATGAAATTTCTCCTACTTTACACAAAAACACACAGAATGATACAATTAAATTGATTTCTACACGAGATGTTGGCAAATGCATAACATGTAATGCATTTATACTAAAGCATGCAATGCTAATGCATGGTGGACTTTGATGCATTTAGGTGTCAGCTTTTTGTCATTATTGATGTTGAAGGATGTAAAAATTGTTCATGTTATGAGTTGCAAGATGAAGTACCAAGATGTCAAGTCTTACCTGCAGATCCCTTTCTTGATGGCCCTGAACAATAAATTTTGCAATGTCACGTGAGATAATATATCCCGGACCATGAGCCCATGGAGGGTATGAAGTACGTGGCCATTCCTGAACAGAAGAACCTCATTAGGGTAACTTCATATCTACAATTTCAAGTCCTATTTCTACTACCGAAATAATTTTAGTACCTCAATGCTAATGTACCATTTGCTGTCTCTATCTCTATGGGGTGACGACTCAAAGGATACAAGACCATATAAGAGACCATGAGAAACTTTTCCCTTTAGAGCAGATAGAACTTCATCGATTCTGACAAAAGCATCGTCATCTGTTTTCATTATATATTTAGCGGGGAGTATTTTAGTCTGCAAATTTAAGACTAGAACAACATTATAATACATCTAATGAGAAAAAATGAATTATGATGACAAAACGTATATTTTTTTTTTTGAAAAAGGAAACTCATATATATATATATATATATAAAAAGGATTACATGCCGGACAAAAAGTATATTTCAAACATCTCATAAAAGAAACAAACATTTGCTCTAAGGCACTCTTACAAAAATGAATGACCCTGCAATTTTAATTCAGTAGACGTCCCATCAAGGAACCATCAGGTAGGTGAAGGAATGAAAGTCATGGATGACAAATAAGTAGAAGTACAGACCAAAATACTTTGCATTCTTGTTTCATGTGCAACTATTTATTGCAGATGTAAGAAATGGGCAATTAGGCTGTTGCGTGTTTTGTGACCCTGATAAATGTTTTTGTCTACCAAAAAAAAAGAAAAAAAAAAAAAAAGAAAAGAAAAGAAAAAGAAAACATATTGAATACAAGGAACAAGTAGTTTGTTCATCAAACCTCAAAAGGTTTTTTCTTGCACACTAGGCACAGGCTGTTTATTAAAAATGACATGAAGCTGCTTTTAAACTTCTACTATTCAGGTTGTATACATGTTTTGATATACAAATTATGTGCAACTTTATATATATATTTTTTTGTTTTGGGATTTTTAACAAATCATTCTCACAGCTTTCACATTAACAAAATCATACATAAATTGACATATTTATCCTTCATAAGTAAAAGAAATGCACCTCAAAAGGGTTCCTCACTCTTATTCCTTTTTTAACAACACAAGGTTGCTGACTGTGAGAAATAAAGAGCATAATAGTATATGCTCTCACCACCCAGCTTTTCTCTGCGTATCTACTTGCTTCCCTCTTTCTCAGCTATCTCTTTTCCCTTTCCAGCTCTCTCATGACTCCTTCCTACAGTGTCTCCTTCCTCTCCTCCTCCCTCCCAAGTTATTTAAAATGTTGCATATTAATCACATGCTTATTATAATCAAACTGTTCCTCTCTCACACATCTTCTCTAAAAAATGAAGAAAATAAATGATCCTAACTGATTTGGTGAATATTTCACATTAAAAAAATAATACATTATCCTATGCAGTTTACCTCTGGGCAAACTAAAGAAGTTCGGTTGAGCTGTCCTAAAAGGCATCCGCATTTTTTTTTTTTACTGGATCAGTTACAATATTGTGAACTTCACCTAGGAGCAACACCATTTGGATTCTAGGACCTCATGGTGGACAAACTAGTTGCCCATGATCAGCTCGCAGAATCTAGAGAGTATAGGATAAAGATCCTATGAAAATGGGCATAAATTAAGAAATCCAATGAAAACTTCTCATCAGAAGTCACAGTTAAACAGAGCTTGAGACCATTTACCTCTACTAAAATAACCAGTATAAAAGATGCAAAAAAAGAAGCAACTTAACAAATGTTTTTCCAAAAGGATCAGCTTCCTTACCCCCATGATACAGATAGAAATTGTCTTTAAAGTGATCAGACTGTAATAATCAACAAAGGGCATCAACTGGATGTCTCCATACGCTTGAGCTTCTCTCCATAATTCAATATTGACTTGCTTATTCTTGTGCTGTACATTCAAAAGAGTAAAGCTTAATCCTTTCATATTTTGGAGTCAATAACAGAAGCTTAATCCAAGTATCAAAACTAATTGAAATATCATTGTTTAGGTTTAATCTATTTTGTATGATATGATGAACCATCAATGTTATAAATGATAGACACTTTCACAGAATTTCATGGGCAAAAGAACAAGGTGACCAATAATGAAAGGAATATGATTTTATGTCCTTATGTTAGTAATTGCCTCTTTGAGATTCCAGGTACTCTATGATGTTTTCTCGCATCATTGAACTATGAATTCTTGATTACTGAGATTCATAGGATGTTTGTCAACCTCCATAAAACAACATTGAGTAAGCTGCTCTAAAGTGGCATAACTTACAAGACCAATAAAGAAGCGAACAGCCACATCCCCTGAACGTACAGCCCCATATTGCATCCAGGATCTCCTTAGTGCCATTCGACGCTCAAAATTATTTCCTGTTGAGAACACTCCAATCAACATTAGCAGCCTTTTCCTTGATATTGGAGGAGCTTTGAGGTGATCAGCATCAACAAACAAATCAGCATCTTCTGCAACTGGCAGTCCATTAGCTAGGACAGACAATATATCCAAACCGCCAGTGACTTTGATGCCAGCAACCAACCATGGTTCAAGTTTCTGCAGTGGTTGATATAAAATTATAGCTGGAGATAAGTGCAATTTTAGTCCTATGATGAAAGATTCTTTAGCATTAATCCCGAAATATATGCATTGATGTAAATATAGCTTAAATAACACCTCACCTCACGATATGCAAAGGATGTTTCATGCCTCCCATTTACAGTCATGTGAAAACCCTCCTGACCAACCCACAGTGTTGCAGCAAAGGGATTCCTTTCAGTAAATGGGAAGTTCGAACT
Organism: Tinospora cordifolia; assembly: GCA_030144865.1. NCBI lineage: Eukaryota > Viridiplantae > Streptophyta > Magnoliopsida > Ranunculales > Menispermaceae > Tinospora > Tinospora cordifolia. The sequence continues at coordinate 15,576 of JAJIYU010006022.1, read as the reverse complement.
CATGTGAGTACTTTCGTTCTGACCTCTGAAGAACACATCATGAGGCAGACTATTATTTAATTCTTCAGCAGATCTTCTGACAGATTGTTGATTGCAACGAACAAGTCTGTCAACTGTAATACAGACCAAAGAATTTTTAGAACATAATCTCAGGTAAAAATTCACCAGCTAATTATGTCATATTAAAACTTAAGACAATGATGACTCTTGAGAAGAAGAAATAAGAACCATTTTAGGCTAAAGAAAAAACAATTTCACAAGTTTTGAGGTCTCAATTGTAAGGAAAATTTCTTCACACAGGGCAATAGACAATTAAAAGAAAAGGTGGACAAGACATACCACTCAAGGTCCTCTCCTAGACACTTTAATTAAGCCAAGTCCCAACTATGCCAAGGCCTGGAGGTCTAATAGGAATTTGCATCCACATATGCAACTTCCAAATTTGTTTAATTCTTTCAAGATCACACTTTGGTGGCCAAGAAGTTCCAAACTGCATGGGCAAAACCGTCAAAAATGGTTTTTTTGCCTTTTGGTTAACTTGCATACAGCCATGCATCTACCAAGGACTCCAATGTAACTTTATTTCTTGTGGAAGAAAGATATTTTTAATATCCTTATAAATGAGAGCTTATTTTGAACAAAATGAACAGGACTAACTTTCCAAAATTGTGAAGGGAAAAAAAAAAACAGAATAAGAAGCTAAAAAGAGAGAAAACATATCCATGCACACAAGCTAAAAAGAAAACTCGTGGGAAGAAAAGATGATGATGACAAGTTAGGCAAACTACATAATCAAAGAACACATGCACACAAGCCATGCAAGCTTCTAAGGCAAAGCACCTGGCTCCAGAAAATAGCAGAACACCCTTGAGTTTCTAAGTAAGCATGCATTCATGACCATAATCTTCTAATGAAGCATGTGATGATCATGAGCAAGAAGAAAAAAAATCAAAGCAAATAGGGTTTCATGAGACTAGCCATGGAATTCTCCTGGAATCATACATAATGACCACAGCAAAAGCTTTCAAGAGTAAGAGGGTATTGATCCTCAATCTGAACCTGTTTGTGATGGTTGGGTCTTATTAGTGCACACATTGAGTGCCCGATTTGCTCGTATGATGTAGCAATTTTAATCAAAATAAATTTTGATCCCCTTCAAAGAAATTCTGCCTGTTATTTGGACCAGTATTAGAATCTCTAGTACATGGGGTAGAGTAGTTGTTGGGTTAGCATCAGCTGAATGAGATGCCTCAAACCTTCGAGACAAGGAAAAGAAGCATAAATTAGGAGAGGTCAAAAAATAAAAAAAATAAAAAAAAATTAACGAAAGCCTTTGAGAGTTGAATGGACACCAAATCCATGGTAAACCTAGCAAAGGCTTCATCTTTGTTTCTGATACAAACAACTCTCTCTTTGTTTTTCATGTCTTCAAAAAGAAACAAAAGATTCTTAATTCTTAATATATATATATATATATATATATATAAGAGGAATACAAAATAAAAAAAGAAATGAAGACCAAGGTACGGCAAGCCAATATCACCATAAGTCTGATGAATGCTGAAGTTACCCTCTGATCCAAACAAAAAAGCTAAAACCCTAAGTTCAAAATCCGAAAGAACACCAAAATGTGTGAGTTTCCTACTCCATTTACACAATTGATCCATCTCCATGAAAGATTCCCCCATTTTATCTTCTAAATAAAGCACACCGCCACAAGTTAGAACAAATTCCAATATCTGCCACTTAGAATCTGTTGTTTTGGACCCTTAGTCTCTATTTTATTATCACCCCAAAGATCACGTCACTAAGTATTAATTCTAACAGTTTGCTAGACTTTCTTGTTTTAATCTATTTAATATATCTTTGTTTGAAAACTCTGTTTATCATTTAGGATGGACACAAAAAGATTACAATATCTGTTTCAAGGGTGAGAGATGGTATATGAGTAAAAGGGGATCACAATCAAACTTTCTCCCTTCAATTCTCACAATAAATTATAAAATAAAAAGAATAAGATTATATTCTGTGGGCATCCTGAAAGCAAATGACATAAATCAATTATCACTTCAGTTTTTTACTCCATTATGCCCTTTTCTCAGTTTCTTCTTGCATTGAACTTATTATATATTTTTCCAAAGGATGTGAATGGGATAAGTATAGTAATACAACACAAGACACAACAAGGAAGGAAGGATTATAAAAGAATTAACATGAAGAGAAAAAGGTTCAAATATACACACCTTTAGCTTTAAGTTCACCAGCAGATCCATGAGCAGGGCATCTTTCCTCTTCACCCCACCCATGTTCAGTAGTCCATGTATTCTGAAGTATCACGGGCTGTTCCTTTGCTGTATCTCCAGGCAAAATGACATTATACAGCAAGATAATAGGAGGCTTCGGCTCCCCTGGGAATGGTGAAGCTGTAAGTTCAATCTGAAGGCTTTCATTATGTCCACCAGGTATTCCAACCACTGTGATGGAAGAACCCTCAATAAGTCCACAAGGGAAATCAAGAAATGTCTCATTTCTTGATATTGTCCGATTGAACATACTTGCAGAGAAAGGACAATTATTGAACTCTGTATTATTTAGATTCTTGCTGCCAGTAGCAAGGTTCGATGCCTTTTCCATTTCAATTGCAGCTACCATTTCTTTCCATGCAATGGAAGCCTCTTTAATCCCTTGAGCTGTTCCAGGCAAAGAGTCTGCCCTCGACAATATAGAGTGCATGTGGGCCCATACAAGGGTAACTTTGGACACGTCTTTTAAATCACTTTTTAAAGAATATAGATCATGGAGCCCTTCAACTCCAGTAAGATACAATTTCTTCAAAAGTGTCAGTCTTTGAGAAGAGTTGATCGCTTGGGATGCATTGGTTTGGTGACTTCCAAGCAAGTTATATCCATTCGCCTTCTGTGGTTCCTCTACCATAAGACTATACCGTACAATTAAAACAATGGCAAGTATGGCGATTAAAGTGCCACCGGACCACTTCTTCATTTTCAATTAATTTCTGAACTCAATTGTTGCAATAGCTCCTAGAACGCCATGTTTGTGAGGAAAATGCTTGCTTATCTGTCACAAAGTCGTATTACGCAACCATCTCCATCTTCTACTCTGGGCTGACAGACATCAAATGAATCATTATAAATTCAATATATATATATATATATATACGGTTTACAAACATACAGACTTATTGTATCAATTTTAAGTCGAGCAACCATAATTTTTTTGACTATCAAATCTCAAGTGATTAAGTACACTTCTTCTCAATGATAAGAAATCTTTCTTTCAGCAAATCTTGAGACTTCAATGGTAAGATTATTATATTTTACTAACCAAAACTAATGATTTCTCATACATACCTCTCTTAAGTCCTGGAAGAACCAAAAATACACTGTTCTAAATCACACATATAAGACAAAATCCAGAAAGCCTATTTCACAGGGGGCTGCTGGCAGTACAACTCTGCACCATTGAACCCTGCTAGGAACTCTCCATTCAACATGTCAAGTAGAAATACCAATCAGAACCTTGTTTCAAGCATTTCTTCAGTGGCTAACTTGTTAATTCAACATTGAACTCCTCATCAAGAAATATAATTATAGCGATTCATTTGATCAGAAGCAAAAATAATGTTTTCTTCTCTTCTTTTTCCCTAACTACGACAAAAAATAAAGACCCAAATTTTTACAGAGAATGGCGGAAACTTCACATCTAGACTACAAATTAGTCTCTCAAATTACTTAGAAATACCCAGAACCTTCACAATGCGGCGGAATTGAAGATCTACAGCACTTTAGTTAAAGAGAGATTTGTTAGAAGTAGAGATTATAGATTGAGATCAAAAGCCGTGGCACACAAACGAACCTTTGACAAAATAGCACTGAATTGCTTCAGATTTGCAATGTTTCTTCTTCTTCGCGTTGCTTGTGCTCCGGAAAACTTCTCGAGGAACAACACTACGGCAATTACTGTGAGTGGTAGCTCCACCTCACTCGCGCCAGTGCCGCTGAGGTTGCGGGTTGTCCGCCGTTTTGTCGGAACCATGGCACTTACATCACGAGATTAGCTGCCCAAAATAAAAAAGTAGGGTAATGTTAATAATTTATTTTATTTATATATTTTCTTTGAAACTCGTTGGTTTTTTTGTTTGTTGTTTTTATTTTTCTGACCTTGCTTTATGCTGCTTGTATCAGATAATAAAAATTTGATTCAAAGAAGAAAATGAAGAAAAAAGAAGGAAGAAGATAGATAATAGCTAAAGTAAAAGTAGCATATTAGTAGTACTAAAATAAAATCAGTTTTATGTTGACACGTTTCTTTTTTTTTTTTTTCTTCAAATAAACTTAAAAGATTAATTTAATTAGCACATCAAAACTCTTTTTTTAGACTAACTTTTATCCATCTGAGCTTTTTTTTTTTTTTTTTTTTTTCTTTTTTTTTTTTTTTTTTTTTTTTTTTTTTTTTTTTTTTTTTTTTTTTTTTTTTTTTTTTTCTCTAAGTCAAGAGTTTCATCATCATCCTTACACATAAAAATTTATTCTTTTATTATAAGATCAAAATCATGATAGTTAATTTGTATAGTCTCTTTTTAATTTTTTTTTAATACCTCTTATTATTACGCCTATATTTTTGGCTGAAAGGTTACATCATTCTCTTATTTCAACATCATATTTTAACGTTATGCTAGCATTAAAGAAAAAAAATTAAAGTAGAAAGGAAACTTGAACCATGGTTGGTTCTGTTGCACCTATGTAGAAAGGAAAATCTCTTACTAATATAAGAAAAATTAGACATTTTATATGTTTTACCTTAAAAAAAAAAACTCATGGTCGATGTAAGACTAAGCTCTAGAGATAGAACTCACCGACATTATCCTTTTACTATTTTATTATTAGATTATAATTATAATTTTTTATCGTAATCATTAAATTAATTTAAAATTTTAATTATAAACCGTTTTAAATTATTTTATATTACCGTTTTAGTATTTTTTTTTAATTTAATTTTTTAAACCCTTTAAATTAGATGAATCTTTTTACAATTAATGTAATATTTTTTGACAATTAATATTATATTTTTAATTTTTATAATGCATTATTTCTTTTAGTTTATTATAGTAAAATAAAATTCATATAATAAATAATTGAATTACATAATTAATAATTAATAATAATTTATTTGTTATTGCATTATTAATTAATTCCAGATTTTGTAGTGTATTATTAATTATTTATTTACTAATTAATTATTAAATATATTTATTTGTTATTTATTTATTTACTAATTAATATTAAATACATCTGTGAAACAAAATTTAGGTGTAAAAATATATACTTTTAATAATAGTAGAAAATACATAAAAAAGAGATTAAGAAATATTCATAAAATACTAAGAAAATATTACTTTTAGTGTTATAAATAACTTCAATAAGTTGAAAAAGAAATTACTATTTCTTATTTACGTAATACCAAAATGATATAAAATATGATCATAAGGTCAAAAATACCCCAAGCCCTAATTTCAGCACCTTGCACGAATGAGCCGCTTAATGCAAACAATGCCAATACCTCATCCACCCACTAGTACAAAATTAACAATCACCATGCTCAACACCTTACCTAGTTACTAATTAGGGCGAGGTTCATTACCCCTAGCCTCGTATAAGAAGATTAGTTGTGTTCTTGCTGAGGACTGGTGACACTTCTGGGTACAGCACATTCATACTTAGTATTGACGTCTTTTGCTTGTAAAAGAGGACCTAATATACTTTGAAAAAGAGGGGCTTTGTTACTAGGTGCTGTTACTGCGTATGGACAACATCAGTCTATTCCAAGATAATAATTCTCGTGGAATACGGAGGAAGAACACAACTGGTGTGGTCGCAAGTTGGCACATACAAGGAAAGGCGATAAATAATTAAAATCAGTCTATTCTAAGTACCAATTCTCATGGATAATGGAGGAAGAATACAACCAGTGTGGTTGCAAATTGGCACATACAAGGAACAACAGAAGCCATACAGATAGATGAAAGAAGTCAGCAATGGCTGTGTATTACACAATGTTGTTTGCAACGCCCAAGAAGAGCGAATGCTGGAAGAGTACTCCTTGAAGACGCCAAGAAAAGAAAGAATGCTGGTAAAGCTGTCCTTGAAGACGTGGCCTATAAGCCCGTTTATTAGTATCACAACCCCTCCCTGAGCAGCAGATTCTTTGCTAGTACGTACTCCAACACTTGCAGCAGATACAGAATGAGCTAATCCTTTGAGTTGGAAAATAGAGAAGCAAAGGAAATGCCAATATGGTCATTTAATTGATGCACCTACTTGCAAACAGTGACGCCACTTATTAGACCAATTTCAGGACTTCAACCTGCTCATACAAATCATTAAAATGAAATCTGGCTAGAGAAAAAGTAAGACAGACGGATTATGAGTGAAAGTAACTATAAGCAAAATGATGAGTAAAGCTTTCATTAATTCAACTGAACCAAGCAAACGAGAACTTGTAAGTCATGAATAGACAAAAATTTCATGGATGGCGGATAAGCATTGTGAAATGCAGAAAAATAAATGTCCTGTTATATTAGGCATCCTCCTGACACATGATTTCATATGAAGTGAGACAACTTATAAACTCAACTCATCTATGCCTTCTGCCAACTACAAGTAAAACTTTCTGGGAGAAAAATTTTGCAGTTTGGAGGAAATGGAAAATATAACAATCAAAATATCTACAAGTCCAGTGAGAATCCTCATCTCATGCCTAACCACTTTTTAACAGAAAACTCAAAACTGTCCAGCACAGCAGTAAATAATGGAGCACCTTGAATAAAAGCAACAAACAAATTGAGTACCTCTCGTGCAACCTGGTTCTGCATCACAGCAACCACCTTGATGTGACTAGAACGTGAAGCCTATTAACAACTTATCATGCATTCACAGCTCTTGTACAAATCACATTGGGTTACTACCAAAAGTTGACCTTAACGGAACTGATGCCAGCATTTGTTGGGGACTCCAGCTGCATATCCCTTCCTTGGGAATTTCTTCCATACAGGAGCCATTAGTGCTAGGTGAGTATGGCTTTGTCACTTTCTTCAGTGCCTGTATAAAAGGTATAGACAAATAAATACTTATTCATTACATGACTTGAGCTTGTCAACAAATTGCAACTTGGCCAAATCCATGTGTGTGCTTCATACATGTTACATGACTTGAGCTTGTTAACACACTGCAACTTGGCAAAATCCATGTGAGTGCTTTATACATGGGACATCACGTTCACATTAATCATGACATGAGCAATTTAAAGATTGAATTATCCACTCAAAAGACATGGCTAAAACATGTGCATAATCTTCACAGTTTATAAACATATTCTTGAATTTTAGGCATATCAAATACACGGCCAAAACATGTAATTTTAGGGTCCCAGGATTTCTCTGAAACATGTGATTTTCATTTTTTGATTGATGCAATCAAGGAACGAAAATTCGACTTCACCTCAAACTTCGACCTTTGAAAATTAGAATTAATTCAAAGAGTTTAAAAAATTCAAAAGAATTTTTGTAAAAATTTATCAACGTAGAAAAGTTAAAAAGAATACTATGGAAATGTTAAAATATGTACAATTTCTATAAAAAATGATGAAAATAAATATAAATAAATACATTTTACATATGAAAGTATAAATATAATGGTTTCTAACGTGTATTTTAATGTTAACAATGTTTACTGCACAGTACATTTGTTAACTTAATTGTTATAAGAAAAAAAAAAAAAAGAAAGACAAACTTGTTGTCTCTAATAGTCTTACAAACATAAATCCTAGATCGATTGATCATTGGCTTGCTAGTCACTACAAACGCAAGTGTATTCGATCTTCTCTATTGATTATAATAGACGACTCTCGTTTCTTGTTCTTCTCTCAATGTCTTTGCTCATAGACTCAGCTTATTTGTCTTTTATCTTTCTTTTCCCTATCGTCTTTCCTTCAGGTTACAACTCATTCTTCTTTATCTTTGATAGCCACTTGTTAGTTATTCATATTTTGCTTTCAATCTTCTTCATTTAAAGAACAAGATTTTTTTTTTTTAATTTCTATAATTATACAGAAGAATTTTTGTGCACCACATAGATCCTTTCATTAAAAATTGGGTTTGTTTTACGAATTTTATGCTTTTTTTTTTTTTTGCAAAAATAATTGAAACTTCGATTTTAGATGTGCTTCACTGATTTTTTTTTTCGAAGATTTCAACAAAATTTTGTAATTCTACAATTATAGGTGAACTTTGCTTTGATTGTCCAAATTATCTAATTAATTTGGTTAATTTCGGCAGAATTCGATTAATTTTCATACCATGGATGCCATCTTGAATTTTGATACCTATTTATAGGGGAAATGGATAAAAGGGAAGTGGGGTCCAAATAACATGTACAGCTTCAATACCAATATGACGCTACTGTCTCAATCCATATGCATCCAATACATAGTGTAATCATTCCCCTATATTGCTCTTTAATTGTAGATGTGACTTAGAGCAACTCAAGAGGGAGAATGGATAAAGAATCAAAGATCAGGAGCTCAAAGGAAGTAAAACCTAGATCAAATAAAGGATAACAAGGGGAAGACAGACTTGGGAATAATTCGAGAATTCAGAAGATTATACCGTAATCCAAGTTGTTAAATAATAAAGATATATCATGGGTGCATACGAACATATCTTGCTTCTAGGCGTACCATAAACCAGATGAGTCTGATACATATCCAAAGCAGAATCTTGGGGTGTTTTCAGTCCTTTAGGAGGAAACAGAATGGATATTGCTTGTGCATTATTTTAGGTTTTCTTCCCTCATCAGGCATTATGGTTCACTAGAAAATTGTTTAGCAAAAGAACATCTTCACTTACCGGTCTTGCTCCAGTTGCTTAGGCATTTAAGCATCAAGTGCCATGCCAGATAATGCTTAGAGCAGTTAACATCTAAACCCGAGTTCATATTGTGCCTAACAGGTGGTACTGAGAAACATGTTGTCAACTTTCTTAAAGTTCTGTCCCATGCATGGTTTCTTAGATGATGCCTCATGGGCTATTTTGCTCTACCATTATCATCTAAAACACTAGCACCAGGTGGTATTCATTACCAATAAGAAAATTACATAAGCTACATCTAAGACACACAAAGCCATGTTCATAATCGACAGAACAAGCTTTCACTGAATCCAAAAGAACGGATCAACCAGAAAAAAAGACCATAAAATGCATACCTTTGTGCGGTTTGGTCCATAAGTACTCATAGCTTTCTCAATTGAAGAATAAATTTCAATAGCTTGTTGGGATTCCTTTTCGCATTTTATAAGGCGATGAAGTTCTTTTGACTCTGTGGATTTTGTCTGTATATATATAATAAGCTGTGAAGGTGGTGCCTTTGCAGAGTCTTTCTTCCCCTGCGTCAGTTCCATGGTCACAATGTCATCCCACAACACATCCCACAGTACAGAACAAGGATCTCTTGCTGGGCTGAATTTTTTCTGAGCCATATTGTTAGATGGTATCTGCACTCACAACAATATAATTGAGTGCAAGGCTAAATAAACTAATGAATCCTCGAGATCCAAGCATAAATGAAGGCTTACTTGTAGTAATAAAATTCTACGGTGGGTGACCATAACGATCTTCCCTTTTGGAAGCATAAAGTGGTCTTCATAAGAGTCTGACAAGGCAAACTTTCCCCGAACTTTGAAGAGATCAACTTGACCAAAGAATGTACCTGACTCGGCCAGGTGTAAGATAACCTTCACCACAAAATCACAGTAAATCAGAATATGTTTTCCTTTTCATGAGCTATTTAACAATGGAATTGCCATGGTTCTTCTAACAAAATTAGGTTTTCAACATGCATGTTTGAGAGGCAAAACAAGCAACATAAATATACAAGTATATTAAGAAGTTGATTGGTCTATATCAAGATTATAAGGTTTTAATTATATGCAAATAAAACAATAAAACAAAATAAAAACACTTCAATAATATGTTGTTCTATGAAATGAAACATCCTGGTTGCATATAAAAGTTCAATATGTTAGTACACTGCATGGATTCTAGCAGTCCTCATTCAAAGGTAACCTTACTCCAATGAAAGACCATGAACATACAAGTTCTAATCATTTTATGGATTATTTTGCCTGTTTGACCATTTAATATGACCCAAAATTAAAGTTTCAGTTTCATTAAATTTTTGCAGCAATATAAACAGGTAATTGACACAGTGACAGTGATAGTAAAAGTGAGGTCGTATACTTTAAATAAATGGTACTAAAAGCGGCGGTAATGAATATTGATAGAAAAACCGTTTACGTGGTATAGGTTCCAAATTCTAATATATTAGTTGTCAGTATAGTATACTACTGATAAATAATAAATGAAAGATCTCAATATATGTGGACTGAAATATCTTAATATATTACTCATAGTATAGTACCGAAAAATGATAAATGAAAGATCTAAATTAAGAAAAATATATGTTGAGAGCTTGAGTGAATTGTGTTTAATATGTCACTTGTCATACACATGAGGTTCTCAAGCAAGATTGCCATATTTAAGGTTTTCAACTTTTAAAAACATAATAGCTAGAAATTCAGTAAATATGCTGCAAAAAAGCGTAAACATAGATGGATCCAAGAAACATATCTAGGACTGTATTCTATAGCATACATTGTTAATGTTATAATACTAACTAATGAAAGTAATTAAGAGCTACTGCTGAATTATCAGTGTGGAGAAGTTTGAAAACCTTGAGGTTTTAAGATAATAATGATATGAGATATCAGTTAGTGAAGCAGAGGCAAAAGTGTCGAGCAAAAGATAGAAATGAGTCAAAATGCTTACATGTAAAATTATTAACTATTCAGGTCCAAATCATTCATCAGGGAGGAGAAATGAAGGCTGATATAAACAAGAAACTCAAAGCAAGTTTGAGCCATTTGATTAAGTGAAAGGGTGCTCCCTAGAGAATACCATATTATCAATAAATCCCACTGGGATCTCTCGTAAGCAACCAATAATTTATGAAACAAAAAATTTGCACAATGAAGAACAATGCATTAAAAAATTACGTACAAATGTGAATGTTAGACCACATGCGCCAACACTAAGTTTATGAGAAGGCAGCAATCGCTCCAAATGGAGATAACATCAAAGAAACTACTTAATGTGGTTTGAACAAATGCAACGAAGACCATCAAATGATTCAATTACAAATAACAATGTGAATATTGAAAAAAAAAAGGAAGAAGAATGCCTAGAATACCTTGATAGAGATGCTTAAGACAAACATAATTACTTGCTATAGAATAACCATGCTTTTTTTAGTTTAGTATCATTACTTGCTATAAAATAAAAGAGTTCTTCCTTGACAAAGCAAAATGTATTGTTGATTTTACGACTTATGTTTAGATTTTCTCATTTTAGTAATCTACATTTCATGTTCTCAAATTTTAAGAAAAATACAAACCTAAACAATCTTTACTAGTATCAACTCTTTGTTGTTTTACTTGCAGCCATTCCCACCAATACTCTGGTGGCTGAAGTGTTTTTCACCTCATTGCTTACCTCAGTTTCCTAACATATTATATTAGTTATATTCCAGCAGTATTTTTTGCTGATGTCTTTTTCTACTTTTCTTCTTAATCCCTTTGTTTCTGGTTTCACTGTAGTTTAATGTTGTGGATTCCTTTTTCTAAGATAAATTAAAAGTTCTCTGTGATCCTGCTTGGCACCAAAAACTAAGCTTAGGCAAATCATAAACAATTTACTATAGGTTTAAGTACCAGAAATTAAGTGACAAGAAGTACGAAGTTGAATTGTTCTTACCTGCCCTTGTGCTTTGTATTCATCATAGGGGCAAAGAAGATTATCCCCACTAATTACACGAGGTAGCCGTCTACGGAGCAGTTGTTCCTCTGAAGTAATGGCAGATGCTATCTTCATTCGAACAGCATTAGCACCTTCAGTAGTCTTGGACAACAGATCCAAGACTCCACTTACAGGCTGTGCAGCAGCGCCGATCAGTCCTTTTCCAACACCCTGAACAAAACCCTCAACACCAGAGGACTTTGCACCTTCAAGAGGTTTTGTCAAAATCCCCGTGACTCCTCTGAACAGGCCTTTAGCTAGGGCTCCCCCTCCCTCCCTGATAACATCACCAATGTCCTCCACAGCTTTGCTTTCCTGAAAAACAGATTTTAGCGAAACCCAAGTTCATTCAGCAAATAGTTTAGAAAACACTCCGTCAAGGCATCAAAAATCAAAAAAGGGATAAATGATACAATCACCAAATAATGTGGTTCTTTTTGGGCATATGCACACCTGAACTATGGTCATTCCTTTTAGTCCCCATCTTTAATGTTTTTCACCCATCCCATACTCCCTTTTGCTGTTAGAATCTGACTTTACTTCTAGAATATATTGTATGATAAATACTTCAAATTTTCAATTACCAGATAATTCTATGAATCACAAAAATCAAAATGATAACAGAGTTTCGGAAAAAAAAAATGAAAAATAGAAATTAAATTTGTTGGTGTCTAAGAATAGCATGCTAACAAATAGATCTGGTATTTGACAATATATGGATAGAATATTTCAATGGTTGAGGAAATAAGTGTGTTTTATCCAAGATGAAAAGGAGTATCTCTTGTGTTCCTGCATTTGAGCTACATTTAGCGGCATGCAATTTGAGGATTGAGCTGAATTTATAGCCCACGTGCATATAAGACCAAATCTTAAGGAGAAACCAACAAGAAATAAAGATAAAAATATCAATTTATGTAACCTGTTTCTGCCGACTTTGTATGAATTTCTTATCCATTGATAAAGCAGCAACGCCTTTGCTCATATTTCCTAGTGCACTGCTTGCATTGCCTAGAATGTCAACACCAGAGAGCAGCTGTAATGGCTGGCTAAGGAGATCTTTTCGAATGTTAGTAATAGCGGTACTAATAAGAGCACTCTGTCGCATGCATATGCCCTCATGAAACCTTTGATTCACCCTTACCTGATGAATACATGTATATTAGAACAACTTACATTAAATCATTATCTTATTAGCCTCTCCCACATAAATACATTTAAAAATCCAGATACATTTCAATGTCCTCCATAATTCCAATTTCTTGTAGTTTCTCAATACAGATATACCACTAAAATTGATCTACAATCACAACACAAATGGTTTTATGATGAAAACCTCCTGACAATGTAAGAAACAAATAATATACTTCTAATTTTTTTTGTCCTTTGGTACTTGACCACAATTGCCTACCAGAGAAAAACTAGTAAAACAATTTTGTGAATTGCATCTTGTGCATAAGCAATAACCTTTGTTATTTGAAACAACAAATGAAAAATCATATCGTGCATATCATGGTCGCATTGCTTGTTTTGGTACCATCTAAACTAGCAAGGATTGCAAATCTGAGTTCACCTTATACTTTGTTCTCTTAAGATTTGGAATTAATTTGAGGAAGTCAAATTCAACATAAAAAATTGTTATAAAATTCAATGTGGCAAAGAAGGTTAAAGAATTTTACTTAAATGTTGTAATTTCTTGGATAACCTAAAGCAAAGATAGTTATGCACTTAAAATTAACCAAATTTTATTAATAATTTTTTGTTTTTAAAGAAACAAAGAACTTTATTAATATGACAAAGAGAGAAAGTACAACAAAAGAGGGAGACTCTCCCATTAAAAAAGCCACTCTCAAACATTAAACCCCTGATACAAAATGTATTCGCACCCCCTCATCCATTCCGAAATGGAGTATCCTAAGGAAAATTTTATTAATAAATTGAGTAGCAGCCAAAAAATTGGAATATCATACTAAAGTACTCCACCCTCTAATCCACTTGCCCAAGGGAAAATCCAAGATAATTTACTATTGTGCACCCAATGTGAGGCTAAGAGACAAGCATGTTTTGAAAATTTCTTAAAAGTCAGCAAATTTCAATGAGTTATTTCCCTTTTTTGACCATCAAAGTAGGAGACGGGGGTAAAATTGAAGTCACAAGAATTCTCTAAAATAATTCGACAAAGTTCAAGAAATTTGACACAGATCTACATTTTTAATTTACAGACAAAAATGATCCCCCGAAAAGCCCATGGAGGGCTTCGACATTATGAAAATATCTCTCCTTAGTCAAGGACCAAAAAACTGCCAAACAAGCAACCTCACAACAATCTTTCCAAACCCAAGGAACAATGTGAAAAATTGTTGATCCAAAAAGACACTAGAGACTGGGATTCTTCGCAAATTATATTTGGAGAAAGAAATCTATCCTCAAACAACCTAACATTCCTTTCCTTCCACAAGCACTATACCACTGCCAAGTTTGCCACCATCCAATGAGCCATCCACTTAGCTATCATCACATCCTCCACAAGCAAACACTAAACTGAGCCTCTTGTTTGTTCACCTCTAGAATAGGAAAGTGCATTCTTCATCTTGCCCAAACTTGGCTTGAATACGGACACTTAAAGAACAAGTGAACAACTGTCTCGTCACTATGTTCAAAAAAATAACATGAGGGGAAGAAATAATGATGCCGGACACTTTTTGAATCATTTTCCTGCGTTAACTTTCTCTTTTACCACCAACCAAGTAAAAAACTTCACTTTAGATGTCATTAGCGCCTTCCAAAACTCTTTTAAAATTGAAGAGGCCTGAATCAGTGTATCATCAGTCAAGACTAAAAAGAATGATTTTGAGGAAAACTCATCCGAATTCTCTTTGAGCCAAATAGTTCTATCCTTTCTATCCTACATCATGCAATCTCTTAATAACACTTGGAGAGCTATCTCCTCTTCTTCACACCTTGGACTGCCTACTAATCTCAAATGTAGGTCCCACTAGACTAACAATAATGTTGAGCTCTGATCAATAAAATAGAAAATAACGCAGTTGTGACCCTTAATTGTCCTTACAGTTGTGGGAACAAGACTGAGAATGCCTCCACTCCCCACCACACATCCTCCCACAATCGAATCAAATCCCCTCTGCCTAGTCGTAGTCTAGTAAGAGGGAGATAACAATGATAAAGCGAATAGATAAACTTCCAAGGATTTTTGTAAGTTACATTCCTCCTTAGCCCCGCATCTCTACCATTGATGTTTAGCCCATGTCTGCTTCTAATTACTCTTCCCCACAATTGATCTCGCTCCCTTGAAAACCTCCACAGCCATTTCCCAACCACAGCTTTATTCTTTGCTATTATTTTCTCAATTCCTAAATCCTTCCTTTGCCGCACCTTTCTTGTACATCTTTGTGGCAAAAGTTTTAAATAGCCTGCAGAAGAAGAGTATCCAGAAGAATGTTGTTGAAGGATTCTAATGGGAAAGGACAAAGTTTATCATATCCAATTTGCCGATGACTGCCACTTGTTTTTTGAACTAACATCAGCAACTAGAAAGCCATCACGAATTTTTTTTAAATGAAACTAGAAATATATATTAATAGTAAAGCCATCATGAAATTATTAAAATCTTCTGCAGAATATCTATCTTGGGG
>JAJIYU010006021.1:0-21415 GCA_030144865.1 Tinospora cordifolia | reverse complement strand
CCCCCCCCCCCCCCTCTCTCTCTCTCTCTCTCTCTCTCTCTCTCTCTCTCTCTCTCTCTCTCTCTCTCTCTCTCTCTCTCTCTCTCTCTTTTAAAAAAAACATCATACCAGAAAGTTGGTTCTATAAAGATATTTTGTGGCACAACTGAGATACTCATATAGTCACCAAAAGCTTTCTGAAGTTCACACAGATTTTAGGTCAAGATACTTCTTCACACTTTTCAAATGGAACACAACTTGACCAACTAATCACGATTCTCAAGCAACTTCTCCCGCGACAGGAAAATTGAAAAATTCCATTAAACTGAATAAAACATAAAACTAAATGATAGAAATATGAATTCCTTTAAAAATGTTTGATTAGAAGTAAATGTTTACTACAAATAGGGCGTAAAAAGAGTTCTAATTCTTTCACATGTAAATTTTTGTAGCAAATTCAACTATTAGGTATGATATGCTAATAAATATTGTGCAATCTTAACTCACTATACAGCAGAAAACACTGCACACACGCACACACACATAAAAGACAATTCAATAGATAACAAAAATTAACTAGGAGGATCCAAACACAGATAGATTGGCAGTTATGATACCTATATAGATAATTATAAAGAAACTGTACCAACCTGTAGATCAAACTCAATGTCCAGAGGTATTGAACCTTTGCTGATGATGTATTGTTGGAAGTATATCAAGAATCTATCAAGCTTCCTTTTTGAAGATCCTCTACCAAAGTAGTGCCCACATGTCTGAAGAAGTGTTATGATCATTCTAATGCGGAAACAATCTTCCGGTGGATCCAGTTCATCTTGCTTCAAATCAAACAATAAATAAAATGAATTAGTTGTTAGGAGTTGCAACAATTAGAATGAAAAGCATGTAAGCCAGTAGTAATGAAACCAAGTAATACATAATAAAACAAAAATATTATGGATGATCATCTTCTTAAGAATTTGAATTGACTACAGATATAAAAAAAAAATATATATAACAATTGTCTCAATTAATTTAAACCAAAGCAACTCCAGTACTCCACTGTGAAGCACGTGGTGATACCATTTTCTGGTGCACCAATTTTTATATGATAACTAATTGTGTCCAACTCTTCCTAAGCGAGACTCCAATATCATGGAAAATTACAGTGTACTTCACTACCATATGTATCCAGCCCAAGATTGCTAAACTTTATTATCCACATTACTACCTCACATAGGGGTAGGGATCCATCAAGCTCACTGCAAGCTCATGAGCTTTAATGGCTATATCATCAGTAGAATTTCTTTAGCAGATATGATGGGATTGAGCCATTGAGGTCATGTTTGGATTGTTTGATGGTTGGAGTTCTTGATCTGCAGCTTGAACCTCTATTGTCCATTTTTGCCCCTTAATTATAATACTAATAATCTTTCTCCCAAAAAAAAAAAAAAAAAAAAACAAAGAACAAAAAACAAAAACACAAACAGAAACCTTCATCCATCACATAATGTATTTTGACAGAAACACCACTAAGTTAATCAAGAACCTAAAATCGCAAATCCCATACTATAAGTTATAAGATTAAATCCAGAAGCCAAACACAAAGGAAAACTCTAGAAAATTTAACAGAGACACTACCATGTCCATCTAGGAAAAATTAACATATATCATTCGTTATAAGTTGTAAGATTAATTCAAAAAAGCAAACAGAATGGAAATCTATATAGTTCTTCATTTAACTATGATTCTTTCCCATTGAAAAGAAGTGTGTGGCTTCACGTATAATTGTTCACTAGAAAATAAAGACATAAAATTATAATGTGTTTTTCTTTTTTATTTATTTCAGCAGGTGTAGGGGCTATAGGACGAAGAATCGGCTCATTCCTGATGTTTGTTTTGCCCTGATCAGGGCTCCCTCATCTTTCTTTTTGCTTTAATTCTCCCCTCCAGTGTCACTGCTGCTGTCTTGTGTGTACAGTTATTTTCATGTTTTTAATGTTACATCGTTTCCATTCCAAAGAAAGGGTCGATAATGAAACAGCATGCAGGGATCAAATGACCTGATCTCTACATCTGATTCAAGAACCAACCTGAGATTGCAAAACCATTGGCCAAGGAAGAAGCAAAGAACCCTGTACTTGCCAATAATCTGATTTCCTCCAACACTTGGATCTAAATGAAGAATATTCTCTATTTGATCCAACCATAAGCATCATTAGGTGGCCAAATAGCAATTGAATCAATCTCTTTCTAAGACCTTGGTAGTCCAGAAAATTGAAACAAGGATAGACCTTCCTTGAAAATTTTGGGGAAGATCAAATCTATTTGCTGAGAAAATGTGCCATATTTTTCTTGCAAAGGGGCCTAAAAATGATTTCCTCCAAGGATTCACATTCCTGCTCACAAAAGACGCACCAATGTAGCAAGGAGACAGATGTGATGGTGGATCTTTTTTGCAGCACATCATAATCCTCCTTTATGCCAACAACCACCCAAAAACTCTCATCTTTGATGGAAGCAGTGCAAGGCAAATATTGGAAGAAAAGGAGAAGGTCAGATGGAAAGAGTTACAAGTAAAAAGCCAGATGACTTAAGAGAGCAGTCAATCGTATCAGGTTCAAATGACAAACTAAGGTGTTGGATCCTAGTCAACAGAGATTTGATCTCACCTTGTTCTCTTGTGTTTAAGGCCTAAGAAAGTGAAATTTCCCGGATGTAGAATGCTGTGGGGGCGCTTAAGTTTACGCAAAGGAAAGATGCCATAAGTTGGTCATGTAGTAAAAACAGGTGAAATAATAGTGGGTTCAACTCTGCCTGTTTTAGTATGGTCTCTTTTTCTCAACACTACTAGTGCCAAGATG
Source organism: Tinospora cordifolia (assembly GCA_030144865.1). Lineage (NCBI taxonomy): Eukaryota > Viridiplantae > Streptophyta > Magnoliopsida > Ranunculales > Menispermaceae > Tinospora > Tinospora cordifolia. The sequence continues at coordinate 18,575 of JAJIYU010006021.1, read as the reverse complement.
GTAGACATGTGAAGGAAAAATATTCAAAATATTCAAATGTTAAAATATGATAATGGCAGCAATCTATCTGATATCTCTTACCTCTTGCAGCATTTAAAGTCCTTGCCAAGGATTAATAAGGTACATATCAAATCATGTTAAGAAGCAAATATGAGGCAAGTTCAGATACCGATTTTAAGGCTGTGCCATCAGAAGAAATAAAATTGGTGTAACATAGAATGCACAACCTGAAAACTAATATCTTATTAATTCAGTTTAAGTTTCAGCAAATAGAAATCAATGCATATTCATTAAGAACTATGCAGCCACCGTAATTATTTAAAAAAAAATAAAATTGGCAGATTACACCGAAAAGCTTCTGCCAAAAACTTATTAGAGGCCAGAATTTTAATAAAAAAACTGAATGAATGTGTTTCTATGTGAAAATTCACTGAGCTGTGTATCCAACATCAACAAATTCCTCATATGAAAGAGCGACCAACAGCTGGACTTAGCAGGAGAAAACTAGATTAATGGAGAAGCAGCAAAAAGTTCTTTTTCTCTGAAAAGTGCAGATAAACATTCCACTAATACTATAAATAAGTTTAAATTGTCGAGCTTCTCAGTATGTTGACACACATTATATGAAAAACAAGGACAAACACAATAAAGAAGTCAGGCTGTTCACTAATTTGTTTTACTTCCAGTCTTTTCTTCATTTTTACAAGTGCAAGATGCACAACAGAATCTTCAAGGATTTTTGATAAGTTGCAAGGCAGTGTTTGTTTCATTTTGTTTCCTAGATTATTAGAAGTCACATTTTTTGTGATTGGCTGTTCTGCTGGAATGCCATTCTAGGAAGCTTGCAATTGACCTTGGGACTCCTCGTCTCTCTGCCTTTTTTGGCTCTGTTCTTATATTTATATATACATGCCTACACACGCGTTTCTTTTCAAAATACATATTGCCTGTCCTAGCCTCCTCTTTGACAGGTTGTAATTGATAATGATTACAATAAGAATCATTTTTTTTGCAACACATCAATCACATCAAGTGTGACGTAAAAAGTAAGGTTTATTTCTTAAACACAAAACCAGAACATGAAGTCATACCTCCGGTGTACCATGCCCAAAAACGAGAATTAGGTAAAGTGTCTCAAAGATCACAGAAGAATCTATATGTTCATAGTTGTAAAGCTCCCCTAAGAACCTCATATGTGCTATGCGTCGCTGCTGCATTCCATAGTCATTAAGCTCTAAACCCACCCTGATCTCTTCCAGAACCTGAAAGAATCAAATGCAATTCTTATCACACAAGAAATAACATTTTAGTCCAATACAACCACTGATATAACTAATGTCTTGCATTGACAGTCTCAACTAAACAAATCACATGATGCAATATGATAAGAGTTGATGTTTGCAGAAATCTTCAATTACGCCTCTTTAGAATCTTTTAGTGGAAACCTCAAATAGAGTTTTTGAGGTTTAGGATATTTTCCTGATTTTCATAAATTTACTATTTTCAATAATTTACTAACTACAATTTTTGGAAAATTTTGTTTCAAGTATAATTTCATATAGAAGACTCTGATATTGATTATGTTTGTTACTATGTTATAAGCGTCGCCATATCTTTCTTTCAAGATAAAATTTCAGATAGTCTATTTTTGGCTAATTTGTTATTTTTAGTATTCAAGTTGGTTTATAAGTATTGTGCTAGGTATTGCCTATTTAAGGCCATGAGATATCGGACGAGAGATTAATAGAGTTTGAGGATTTGTCTTATTTTTAACATTTTTCAGTATTCCTACAAACCAATGGGTTAAAGATGTGTTTATTTCCATTTGTGCCCCACACCATAACAGGCTGGGACAAAAACTTGAATAAAATAAACACAGAAATGGAGGAATAGCTAGCATAACAGGCTTAAACAAGTGATGAGGTTCTGTTGAAAAACTTGAAGGAACAATGTCTGCCTATTCTAAACCTACGACAGCCATTTGTTCATTCACAGAAGTATTGTTGAAATCCTCAAATAGAATGCCCCAAAGAACAAGTTAAGCTGCAAATATTGGATTAGGCAACAACTTCGAAGGGGAAAAATCAGTGTTGTCTATAAAGGTCAAGATGAGCTTCATTCAACTTAAGCATAATTTTAAGTATGTAGTTCAAAATTTTTTATTTTTAGCAAGTAACTACAGAAATTCAAGATCATATTGTAGGAAACGCATTAACTACACATAAAATCCCAGATAAAAGGCACAACCTCATCAACTACTGCTACTGCAAATTCATCATGGTATCGGCTCAAGCCAGCAGTCAGTGAAGCAATAAGGTGAACTTGGCTATACTTTCCCTTGTGAACCTTCATAAAGCATTTTAAGAGGTATGGTTCACATTCACTCCAAGGTAACTTGCGCAGCTGCCTCAGAACATGCTCAATAGAGGACTTATCAAGATCAGAGAAGAGCAATTTTCTGATATACTGCAGAATAACAAGACATTAAGAATTCAAACAATCTGATGCTAAAAAAAGTCACATAACTGGCACATAAAATGTACTTCAAATTATAAGTCTTTCTCTACCTGATGCAATGGAGGACGAACTTTAGAAACCCTAGCAGATCTTTCAGGTGGCTTGCATAGATAATAAGCATTTTCTACAAGTGTACTATGTCGGGGATCCAAGTTTTTAACATTCTTCAATCGCATTAATATCTCTAACATATTTGCCATTCGAATTGTTGTTTCAGGAGAACGATATAGAAAACGACCACATGTCTCAAGAAGGTTGCAAGCAACATCAATGTTGTGATGAGTGAAATCATCTAAACAAGCCTGCTCAAGAGATCTCGTGAGCAAATACTGATAAAAAATTTGGCATAAGCATGTTCTTTTAATTGAAAACAACCAATGCCAAAATCTAAAACCAAGCATGAAAGAAATAAGACAGATGTAGAACTAAATAAGGTAGGGGCAGTTAAATCAGAAGGCAAAAGACGTAACTATCAAGTATCTTCTTATATTTGTCCAGCCATAGCAATATGCAAGCAATACAAAAAGATTCCATGAAGAAAACATCATATACTGATAGCCAAAAAGCATTAACTTACCTTTAAACAACCAAAGACAAGACCTGCTGGGGCAATTTTGAACTTGCAGAGTTCTCCAATAAACCTTATGTTCCTAATCTTTGTCTCAATGTTCATTTGATCCTGAAACATTTTCAGAAGTAAAAAAGATTGCAGAGATAGAGAACAAGATCCTAATGTAATTATGAGGAATTCGAGAATTGAAAACTATCTTGTTTTGTGTGCAGAAGGAAAGATTGCTTGATAAAGTTTTTTTTTCCTTAAATTTTTTTTTTTATCCCTCTTGAAAAGTAAAGATATGACTATAGTTATAGATTACAAAACAGACCTTCTTGCTTATCAAGTAGTTGAACTCATCCTCCAAATTCTGCAAAAGCATAGAAGACACATCCTTCATACATGTAGATAGTGTGGCTACCATGCGAGAATAATAAGGAAGTAGTTCCAAGGAAGTTCTAGGAACATTGAACAAAGCCCGCACAAGCCTCTTCCGATTTGATTTTGAATTTAAATAACAAAACTCCACCTGTGAATGAAGAAAAAAGGGCTCCACGTAAGAAGACCCATGATCACAAAAAAAAATAAAACACACAAGCCAAATGAGGATAACAGTGATTACAGTTAACTGATCAATCAGATCACGGCTGACACAAACAGGAAGCCTCTGCAAAAGTGCATCTAAGTTTGTTCCTTCAACACCCTTAAGTTTCTCTTTCTCATTTTCTCCTTTTCTTTCAACATCTTTTTCTTTTCCTTTACCTTTTTCTAAGTCTTTTGACTTCTCTCTCTCTTTATCATCTTTCTCCTTCCCTTTCTCATCAGATTTTCCTTCCAGCAAAGCTTCAGATTCTACAGAATGCTCAGCAGGTTCATCAACAGTGACATGCCCTTGGTCTGGATCGGGTGCCAATTCCTAACAACAATAAGTCTTTAGTAAGTTAGACAGAGAGAGAGAGAGGGAGGGAGGGAGGGAGGGAGGGGGAGAGATGCAATCAACTCACATGATGAAATATGAGAAACAAGGTTGTCTCATACAAATAGAGTCTAACACCTAAGATAGGTTTATCAAAAATAACAAGTAAATTATTCCAAAATTTGCAACATGCTTTGGTTAATGATGTTTCTTTCATGACAAGCATAAATGTTATTGAGAAGGCCCCATTGTAACTTTTACCAGGTTCCTTGTTCTTATCTACTCTCATTTAAAGAGAGGAAAAAAAAAGCAAACAATAGGAGGCCAAAGGGACCAACTTAGAAGGAAAAAAAGAAGGAAAAAAAAAAGCATGAGATAAGCTACTTGATCTCCACTACATCCAAAGCCACTTAATCAATAAACAAATCCATCAAGGTCTATTGAGGTCTATTAAGGTCTATCAATTGTCCCTCTCCCCTCTATTAAGGTCTACTGCTAAGCTTCTTCTATAGGCCTCAACATAACAGAACTGGAACATTCTTCACAAAGAAACATCATAAGGAATGTCAACATAAATGCAATAAATGATGTTAATTGATGAACTAAGCGTGCCAAGGAACTAGAAATAAAAGTTCAAACTCAATACAAAATATGTAAACATGAATATCACATAATAGTAATTAAAATGGATTAATTGGACTTAACATATGGAAAAATGATAATAATGATTAGACATTGACATGGCAACATAAGATGAATAACATGCTGAAAATAAATATGTAGCAAGAGAAGAAAGAAAACGAGAGAACAGTAACCAGATACACGGCTTCCTTACAGTTGGTTGCTCTTGAGTCTTAGCAGATTGTTCAGCAATCTTAGGCTCTGCTTCTCCCAATAAAACAGCAGGAACAAATGCTCTGTAAAGTGTATGAGGGATACAAATATTTTAGTAATGAACAGATGTAACACATTTATTTAGAACAAATGCTTATTATTAGTTCACCAACAATAATGTTTCATAATGTCTAACCAACATTGATCAATTAATGAAGATTATCCTACCAAAATCACACCTGAGATCAGGTAAGCATTCATAGAAAGCCCTTGTGTCTTCATCATCCCACACAGGTTCAAGAACGGAAGATTCTTTTCCAGCAGCAGGAGATGATGCATCCTCCCCAGTTGTAACCCTGGTTGTGTGTCCATCCTCAGGCATTACAGGAGGTTGCATATCAAGTGCTTCTGCTAAACTGTAACAACAGCTAAAAAGAAGTTATGTCCCAAAGACAAAAACACAAAGAAGTTATGTCCCAAAGAACTGAAATCCATATTCGTGTGTTCAAATGGTCTATGTACCACAAATTTTTTATTTGCTTTTCACAAATCAAAAAATAAATTGACAATGGCGAAACAGCATCCCAGCTGCATGTGCTAAGTTTACAGTTATCCACTTGAATGACAAAAATAAACTTAAAATAGACATGTCGTTCCATACAATAATCATAATTAATGAATTGCTAAAAAGGTAAACAAGAGAGGGAAACAAGTGAAAAACTAGGGGTAGTAATTTATGACATGATACAATAACCCGACCCACATTTAATAGGTTTGAATTTAGCATTAATTTAGGTCAAAACAGGCTAAACATAATTAAACACAATTACATTTTAAGTCATAAGCAAGTTAACCTGCTAAACCTGAAAATGATCTGTTTTACACAATTATGGACAATTTGAGAGACAAATTATAAATAGATTACTTTAAAATTAGTATATTTATTAATGTGTTGATGACATAATTTTTTTTTATTTTTAATAAATTATTTATGTTTTGTATTTTAATTAATATTTTTGTAAAAAATAATTTTAGAAATTAGTTACAAAAAGTTAAATAGGCTATTTATAAGTACACAAATATGACACGATTAATAAACGGATCGGGTTTGGGTTTGCATATCTGATACGATTAATAAATGAGTTAGATTTAAATTTACATTATATAGTGACATGAATTGTCATCTCTATGGAAAACTGCAAGAGAGCATCATAAAAAATAAGTTCACAGCAAAAGCACGCCCACGTCTAAGTTACTGTGATCGATAGATAGATTAGGAACACGAACAGCCAGAAAGCCTTTTGCATTGTCATACGCTCAAGCCAAAGCACAAACCATGCCATATCTTTTTGGCTTTTTATTGATAGGAAAATAATGAAGGGGGAGCCTTGGTGTCACAATAAGAAGAGTTTCTGTGCAACCTAGTGGTCATAGAATCAAGTCATGGAACATCCTCTTGTGAAGTAGGTTAAGGCTGCATACAAGACACCACAAATAGTTGAAACCCCACACAAGCAATAGCATTTTGCACCAGGCTGCCTTTCTTTGTTATTGAAAAGAAGATTAAAGAAGGTTGGGCTTGCATTGCTCAGGCATTATAGCAACTTGAATACATTGATGAGGATGGCAAATACGGTATTACTAGAAACAACCATATGTATCACTATAACCAAAGCATTAAATAGCCAATGTATGATTGTGTTATGTAATAGTTGGCCTATGAAAAGTAAATAATACCAACAAAATTCTTGAAGTTGGAAAATCACTGGGAGTAAAAAATTATTTGTTGCAAATCTTGAATCTTAAGGAATATTGATTTTGTTTATGGAAGAAGACAACGTAACGAAGAACAGTAACATGAGAATTAAGGACTCTTGATTATCTCCCTTGAGGTCACTTCAGTGTGCTGGTACACTGAAGCGACACATGCCTAGCATACAAACAATTTGTAGAAGAGTAACTGCTCAAGTTTAAAACATTATAATGAGGTCTGGAATAAGTTCATTCTAAACAAAATCCCATAAAAAAGTACACTTGCGCGTAGTTACTAAAATCTTCAACTGAAATTGAATTGTATAGGAGCTTGGGGAATTTAATCTTCATTTGAATCAATGAATCATAAGGTTCACATACTTCATACATCATCTCAATCATGTACACACATACGCACACACACAAACAGAGCTTGAGATCTAGAGACAAAATTAATATATATTTTTTTAGAAGACCATTTATTCCAAATAAGTTTCTTTGCTAATGAGGTCATCCTTATAATATTTACTCTGAGATTCACATAATTTGAATTAGAATGTCCTTTGGGCACTTCATTTTTTCAACCCACGGCAGCAAAAGGAGGCCAGGAATGCCAATAACAATTCAAACACCTTGACAATCTAGAGCACGGCGATGACATATTCTCAAATTTACTAAGAGAGTCTCCTGAGTTAGTAGGACTTACTCCGCATGTCCGTGTATGTGTGCATTTTTACACGGATTTTCTATCAACTAAACTATGACCGTTTCAAACTCAAATATGCAATAGAATTAACTTTTTTGTATCAACTGATGAGTATGTATATTGGAAAAGTAAACCCACACTACAAATAAAAAGAGTTTAGTAAGAAAACATACGATGCCACACCACGAAACAAATGGTCATAAGATTTTCGCAGCTTTTCATATGAAGTTGCATTTTCTTCGCTTAGCTCCCCTTTAGCATTAAAAATTTTAGCATTTTCATATTCCATATGACGAAGTGACTGTTCAATAAAAATAAAATAAAATAATGGTCAGTTGATAGTTTCACCAACTAATCAATTAAAATGCAGAGGGAAATTAACAACTTATGATAAAGTTTTTTTCATATTAAAAAATGATAAACTTATTAGAAGGAAAATATACTACAAAAAATACAACATAATAAAATGCATAATTAAATTCTTCAGCAAAGAAGAAAATGCATTAATCAGAACAATTCTTACAGTATGCTCAGACTGAAGAAGCTCCACAGCTGCATCATAATATGTGCAAAATGCCTTTCTGAAGATTTTCTTCTGATCTGCTGTAATATTAAGGCCCTTGAAAAGCTGCAAATAAATGTTGGCAGAAAATCATCACCTAAAATGTATATGCTGTACCTCTTTATATTCAGTGTCCCTCTGGGTTAGTGACTGCAACCTCTCAAAAGCTATTCTTTGCAGGATTGGTTGATCCTATTTTATCTAGTTTTGATCTTTAAAGCCAGTGTTGTTCCGGCTGTATTCTCTTGTATAGCACTTATGCTTAATAGAATTCTTTTGTTTCTTGTATATAAAAGTTAATATAGGAGGCAAGATAAAAAAAGCACAAGGAAAAATAACTGTCATGATTCATGAAAAACCTCACAAAAAAAAAAAAGAATATAAGCAGCAGGATCTCATAATAGAAACAGTTTGCACACAATCAGAGTTTGTAAAATAAATAAATGAATGAATGCTTGCTTAGCAGCTAGTCTACCATCACGCGTGTTTGCAGAAAATAATCGATTTCTGCATTTTTGGCAACTTTTAAGTGTTTAAGAATACTCAAACATAGCATTGCTGTGATGTGTCATGTATGCAAAAAGCAAACAAACAAAAAGAAGCAAAAAAGGAGGGAAAAGAACTTGGCTAGCTTCAATCAACAAAATAACATAAAAGACCTAGAGGACAGGAGAGGAACAGTCCAATGAGTTAGATTGATATTATAGTAGAGTATATATGCAGTACTATCAAGGCACAAAGGTGGAGCATGGCAATAAGCCTTTGTAAAGTGAGTTAGGGCCTAGGTAGGTCTAAGGCAGAATATAGAATAATTCTTTAGAGGTCTATGAAAAATTATTTATTTATTCATTAGTTCCTCACTATATATATAACATTTTACTTATTTTAATTTATTATATAATTTTTATTAATTTAGGGTTTAAAATAAAAAAAATTTCAAGCCCCTTTAATGGTGCAAACAAGAACAGAGAAAGAAAAACACGCTAAAAGAGAAGAGATTAAATTTTATTCAACTCAAGAGGTTTCATTACATTCATTACAACCCCTTTTATATAATCATTAAATAAGGAAATGGATCCAAACTAAGTAAGAAATTAAATCAACGATAATCTTTCCAACTTAATGGAAACAAATCAAATAAGAAATAAAATAAAAGGAATTGGACCAACACCAATTAAGAAACTAAATCAACCTCTTTTTGGAATAGAAATAATTAAATATAATCAACTCAAGAAATAAGACAACATTGATCTAGGTCATTGATCTCGATCTATAACGATAAACTCGAAGAAAATAAGTAAAATGTTCTACCTCAATTTTCTCCGATTGAAAAAAAAAAAAAAACCCTTGACTCTAATAAGTGCACAGACTGATAATGCTCCAAAGGGTCGTGATTCAGGCAGTGAATCTCATCTTCAAAAAAACAAGTCACATCAGACGCTGGTCATTCACGCCACATAACCAAATAGCAGATGATGTACCTGTAGGCGGGCTATGTGGGGTAGGAGGCTCAAAAGTGCCTCGATAAGGGTACAAATCCTCTATATTGAGAACTGGACTAATAGATATATCAGTTGGCAAATCAATCATATAAGTATCAGTTCCAAGGTTTCAAAGAATACAGAAAGGGCTAGATGCATGGGCATGAAACTTTTTAAAGAATTACAAGAAAATCGTTCAAGAAGCATATGCACCATCACATAGTCATTTATAATTTTCATATAAAAGTGCAATCTTTTGTCTAATATCAACATGAAGCCCACGTACGTGTTGCGCAAAAGACTCAGCAGGAGCAGAGGAACAAAAGTCAAAAGGCAAAGGAACAAGGCCAATAGGCTGCAGTGGGCATTGACTATGCACAATCTCAAAGGGAGATTTGCCTGCAGAGTGATTAACTGAACTATTAGAGGCAAACTCCACAATAGGTACCAAGAAATCTCAATTAGCTGACTAAACACCTATAAAATATTGTAGTAATGAGCCAAGACTTTGCTTAACGACTTTAGTTTGACCATCCGTCCAGGGTGATAAGAAGAAGAAAATTTACGTTAAGTACCAAAAAGCTTCCAAAGTATCTTCTAAAAATAACTAATAAACTTAACGTCTCTATCCGATACGATAGAAATAGGTATCTCATAAAGTCTAATCACCTCACGAAAAAATAATTTGGCTACAAGAGATGCAATAACAATTTTGCTACGAGGGATATAATGCACTGTGTCTTGGAAAATCTGTTTTTTATAACAAAAATGGAGTAATGGCCCCAGGCAGTTCTAGGCAGCCCAAGCACAAAATCCATACTCAAATCAAGCCAAGGGCTATGAAGAACAAGAAGGGCTATATACAAACTGATATTTTGCTTCCTAGCTTTAGCTACTTGACAAGTACAACATTAGTATACTACCCGAGCAACATCCTTTTCCAAGGATGGCCAATAGAAACAATCTCTACAAGAGTAGTTGACTTACTCTGACCGCCAACCAGCCAATATGTAACTCCCAAACAAGGAAATCTCTAAGGGAAGTATGTTAGATACATAAGCGAGATCCACGAAATTGGTAACCTTCACAAATAATAAAATCAATGTGTCTTAACAATTCCCATCAAGTAGATCCTAAAAAATGAGGCAAAATCAAGACAACCAGTATACTCATCCTTACTCCAATTAAAGCCAACAACACTAATAGTAACATATTGTAAGACACCTAAGACTCAAATCAAGGCATCAAAGGGTTTATTAAACATACCAAACTAATGGCTAAGTACAAAAGTACACTTTTGTAAGAAGGCAACCCATCTTAATTTCTCCTGGGAATTAATGTATTTTAAGGCCTTACAATCAGAGTACAAAACAAATTGTTAAGATAACAAATAGTTCCACTAATGTTGAAAAGACTGAACAATTGCGTAAAACTCATTATCATAGATGGAATACATTTGTTTTGCATTGGTGAGTTTTTCACTAAAGTATGCAATGGGATGACTATCTTGACTCAAGGCAACTCATATGCCTAAACCAGATGCATAACATGACACTTAAAGACCTTAAAAAAATCTGGATGATGCAATACAAGAGCCTCAACCATTTTATATTTTATGGATGAGACTGAAATTACGAATGAAATGCCTGTAAAAGGTGGCTAACCCGTGGAAGCTATGCAAATTAGAAATGGATGAAGTTGTTGGCCAAACACAAATGGCTTTAACCTTTTCAGGGTCAGCCAGGATCCCTCAGACGACATGATGAACCTTAGGAAAAGCACATGAGACTGAAGGAACAAACAATACTTCAAGTTGACAAAAATTTTCAAACTGAAGGACTTCAAGTATGTGACAAAGATGACTCACATGAGTATCCTTAGAATTACTATGCACTAAAACGTCATCAAAGTAAACAAACTAAAAACTTACTTATGAAAGGGTGTAAAATGTAAGTCATGACCCGCGTGACGTAATAGGTGCATTAGACAACCTAAAAGGCACAACCAACCACTCATCACCCAACCTAATGTGCAACTGATAGTATTTACCATGCAAGTTAAGTTTGGAGAACCATTATGCTCTAGCCAACAAGTCTAACGTGTCGTTCAATCGAGGAATGGGAAACCGATATTTGACAATGATTTTGCTTATAGCTGTCCACACATTCCCCACAATCCATCTTCCTTTGGGGTCAATAGGGTGGGTACTGCACAGTGACTCAAATTAGGCCGAATGAACCCTTTGGCTAATAAGTCATTAACCTATTTAGATAGTTTCTCACGATCTTTCAGACCTAACCTATATTTTTATGGTAAATTAGGTAATTGTGAACATAGAATGAAATCGATGGCATGTTGGACGTCTCTCATAGGTAGGAGCTTGTGTAGCCTGTTAGGGACAATATCGTAGAACTCATCCAATAAGATTTTTATTTTGAGGGGATGATTAGATAATGACATCAACTTGATAGATTCAATTGAATGACTAACCAAAGCCAAAAAAAGCCTACATAAAACACTTTCCTACTCAAGTTCACCGCATGTCAAGATATGACGAGGTTCAGTTGTGGGAGTTCGAGAAGGAAGGCTGAGATGACTGAGGTGTTTGCAATCGTGACTCGGGCTTAGGCCTACTATCCAAAAGTTTGGCAAGAACTAATTTAATAAATTTACCATGATGCTTAAATAAGTGTTTTCTCTGCCATAATGGGTGACATCATAATCATATAACCAAAGTCGTCCTAACAATACAGGTGCTATGTCCATAGGGAGAACATCCACCAAATGCTTGTCTTACGATCACCCATACTAAGTAGAACAAGGCAACTCTCTGACACAAGTAACGACATTTTATCTACTCATGCGACTCTATAGGGCGAAGGTGAGGTTTTGGTTTTAAAAGCATTCGAGTCACACAACAAGTAGGCAAGACATTCATCAAACTCTCGCCATCTATAATAACTTTACATACCTTATCACCATAGTTAATGTTAATATAGAAGATACCAGTTTGTTTACATTCATTCGTGCTAGCAGGAGCGAACAAAATGCATAGCATGACATGAATATAACCTAAAACTTCATCAACCTCCTCACTTGAATTTGATGGATCATCTAATGACATGATGATTTGTTCATCCACTAGGTCTAGTTGTGGCTTTACTAACTCTTACTCAATGGTAAGGGTACAGTGAGGGCAACGAGATGTAGTCTGACCTTTTCATGACAGGGATGGCTTCAATATTAGAGCCACAAGCAGACGTAGTGAAGGGTTCGCCACTCTTTGTAGTTGGATGATCACTAGTACTCGATCATGAATTCAAAGTGGACCTAACTGAGACAAACTTGGACAAAGAGGACTCGACAATTCGCCTTTGACTAGGCAATCAATACAAATCTTCAATTTTCGTGGCCTTATGATAGGCAATATTTAAAGTGATCGGTGCTTAAAAATTTACTTCACATCGAATCTCAGGGTGTACGCCATAAATGAATTTGGCCACAATCATCCAAGGTGAATCCTCAATTTGACAATGAAACATAAGGTTCTTAAAACAAATAGAGTACTCAACGGCAGTTAAAGATCCTTCTAGAATGTTGAACCACTAGTCCAACAATTGCCTCTTATCGAACAAAAGGACAAAATTTTTTGTAAGTTTTTGTCTCATCTCAACCCAAAGTGTGATAAGTTCTTCACCTTGGTGCTCCAATTGGTACTCTACATTTTGTCAATATCATTTGGCAAAGCCTTGTAATGTCGTTTTAGCAAAACGACAACATTGACCCTTAGGCATGCCATACCAACTAAAACCACCCTCAAAATTAGAAAGTCACTCTAAGAAAGTGTTAGGATCAAGCATACCATCAAAAGTAGGAGCCTCAATTCTAACTCGTTTGACAACATCAGAATCATCATGATAAGGTTGAGCAAGTGATAAACATCATGTGGTCTATTAGGAGGCCTACTATCAAAATAGTAATGTAAAAGGAGACCTTCATAGACATCCTCAAAATATATGGCAATATCATCCTGAAACTCAAGTGTCTTTCAAGAAGGAACATTGAAGGAAGATAAATTAAAGAAGGGTCTTGTATTAGACAATCAAGGATCTTGAAATTGTGTAGATCAATATCGGGTATGGAATTCTTTCAGGACACATAACAAACTTAGGGTGGGGTTAGGAACTTGACTAATTGATGACTACAAGTTACTAGATTTGGGACCTTGATTAACACCAAGGTGGATCCTCGATTCGTTTCATGGTTGTTATCATACATGATATCTATTTTGGAGAATGTCTTTTCTAATTCAGCCTTTAATTATAGACCCAACTCCTTTTAAGACTATGTAATAGATTCTTTAAAGGACTCAAGATCATTTTGTAAGGTATCAAGATCAAAACGAGTAAATTTTGGGTAACAGACACGGAACGAGTGTTAATCTTGGTTGGCGGGCTTAAGCTTTATGCTGATATAGACAAAGGAGGCAAAATAGTGAAATTATAAAATTATTAATGATATGAAAATAGAAATTAGAACATCACTGAATGAATTATGTTTTTTTAGGCGGGTGGTGTCGAAGTGTATGAATGGCTAACAAAAGGGGTGATTTTTTTTTTTTTTTGGGTTGAATAAATAGACCAAAGGCATCAATAATATGACTTGACTAAAGCAATACTATTAGCGCAATAATCGAGTAAACAAGTTTATACCAAATAGTGTATATATTGTATATATGGGTTCTCGGAAGCAGGGATCTAAAACAGTGATGTTGTCAAACAGTAATTGGTGAAGATCTTTGCAGCCAGGGTGGTGTTGGTGCAATAATAACCATGATGATGGGGTTACGATTTGGTGAGTGGAGTGAAAAATACGGTTGTTAAGAAGGAGAGAAGGGTGAAAAGAAAGAGCAAGAAAGAAACAGACAATGCAGAGAAGAAAGAGAACAAATGAGAAGAAAGAGGAAGCGAAGGCATCTATACCAAATAATGGCATAGAGCAAGAACAGAGAAAGAGAAACGTGCTAAAAGAGAATAGATTAAATTTCATTCAAATCAAGAATTACATTTATTACAAGCCCTTTCATAGAATCATCAAACAATAAATAAAGAAATGGATCTAAACTAATTCAAAAACTTAATCAACAATAATCTTTCCAACTTAATTGGAAAGAAATCAAATAATTAAAGATAATAAAATAAAGAAACAAGAAAAACTGATCTAGGTTGTTGATCTCAATCTATGATAATAAACTCAAAAAAAATGAGTAATATGACCTACATAACCCTCCAAAAAACTATAAATTATAAACTTGAGGGGGCTAGGTGACACCTTGACAACACAGTATATATGTTCTCCAAATACAAGAAGCTGTCAATATTAAAGTAAATAGCCTCACTAATATTACTAATAGGAATATGCACACGGCACCCAAATACATTTTATAATGCAGGCAGAACTGCCAAAGAACAAATAGGCATGTATAATGAAAAGACAATAATCATAAAGAAGGGAAGGGATGAAGGGAGCAGGGGGAGCAAAACTCCAATCCAGATAGATTAAAAACTCCTGTTTGAATTCATCATGCAAGTCCATTTGATACATCTTGAACAAGTTCACTATTATTGGGCATATAATCAGAGTGGAGTTTTTTCAAGTAAGAAACTACAAACATTACCTCTTCATGAATTTCTTGACCTGATGGTGGAAGTCCAAGGAAAATTCTTCCTTGTCGAGCAAAACTTGAAAGAAGGGACAAATTCATCTGAGTTGTTTCTCGATCCTTCAAATGTTCTAAGCCGGTCAGATCCTTAATGATGTTAACAAAAATACCAGCATCTTCTA
Organism: Tinospora cordifolia; assembly: GCA_030144865.1. NCBI lineage: Eukaryota > Viridiplantae > Streptophyta > Magnoliopsida > Ranunculales > Menispermaceae > Tinospora > Tinospora cordifolia. Next base: position 3,410 of record JAJIYU010006021.1, on the reverse strand, counting down.
AAACTCCCACAAAATAAAGCTCTAGAAGAAGTTTCAACGTACTACGCTTCTTCATGGCCTTTGAATTCCTATCAGCATCCAAGTCATCCCCAGATTTTCCAGGAAAAAAGACTTTTGAAAGACCCTGAAGCAGACTTGGAGAGAAGTCTTTGTATCTCTGATGAAGCAATGAGCAGATCTATATAACAAACAATAACAAAGAAATGTAAGTTATACTAAATGGAGATGAAAATCTAGGCCAGCTAATTAATAATATTAATTCCAAAAAATAAAATGGACGATCTCAAAAACGTAAACATGTTTCGCCAGCATCACTAAAACCAGATGCAAATATTTGAAAAAGCATACTCTTATAATTAAAAACAGAAATTTTGGTTTCACAAGTGAGTTTAAACGAAGGCATTTAAGTACTATTCAACTATCCCCAACTAATTCATTTCTGGTACCATACCAGACAGGAAACACTTACAAGCAATGGGGTAGAACAACTCAATGGACAATGGGCATTTAAATAGACCAAATTTGTTAAAAGCCAAAAACACTTAATTAGCAACATTCCTAATTGTCCAAAGATAAAGTTTTTTTGATCAAACCTGCCAGATGGAGCTTGTGAATATTTTGCCAAGGTCATCTATTTATTAGCAAAATTGCTAGCATTGAGATTTTAAAAAACACAAGCATAGCAGAGACGATGATCAGCAGAACACTAAATATGATCTTCTTAGGTTGGATTGCCAAATTTTAAAATAATGGTCTTAAGTCTCAATCAATATTCAAGGTCATTCAAGATGATGATGAAAAGGAATAGGAAATAAAAGCAATGGAAAAAAAATAGTTCAAGCAGTTCAAGCAAGCCTACAGAGCCTAAGACACAAAAGATTACAGAGCCAGAATAGTGCAAGGTATCATTAAAGAAGTAATTTGAACAACTGATTGTTTCCAAAGTAGTTGTGGTTTGCTCTAGAGTATATAATTTGCTACCTTCAGGTTCCACCTTGCTTAATTGGTCAACTTATATCAAATTGCATTACCTTTTGCTCGTCCTAGGAGAGCGTACATTGCTAAAAATTACAAGTGATAGCTACAGAAGCTGTTCTAGTTTTTTCTATTGGTTCTTTCATAGTTAAAGCTAACTTAGCCATCACCCTCACTAAGCTCACACCATACACCGCCTCATTAAGATGCTCTTCTAGTAGCAATGAACTCCTCAAACTACAAAGTTCACAGGATGCCGATGGGAAATAAAGCTTGGCAAACATCATTTATTGGTCAGCCTCTAAGTAGTTAGAGCTTAAAAAAAGTCTGCTTACTCCCTTCAATGCCACAATAGGATCCATAGGTCATGACATCATGCCCAAGGCACATCTTTAGTTGCAGCAAGAGATGAAGAACATCAGATCATAATCATGATGAGCTTCCTAATCGTGAAGTATTCATGGTCGTACAACAAGATTAAACTCCCTTGAACAAACCAAATGCCATCATATCCACCTACCACCTAGCTCTAAAGTTTGAAATTGATAAGGGGTCAAAGGCGTAAGAGGTAGCCAAAAGAAGTCAAGAGAGTATTATGTGACAACCATGAAAAGAAAGAGAGTAAAGATTGAAGCATTTAACATCAAGAATGTTCAGTGGATGCATATAAAGGTGCTACAGCCTTGATGTATTGGTCAAAAGGTGCACAATGATTATGATCTTAACTGAAGAGGAGTTCCTAACCTCAAGGAATAAGAAGGGAAAGAGGTACAACTCACACTGTCCCCATGTGAGTTTGGTACTGCCAAAGCTTGGACCATAGGCTTTAAATCGGGAGTTCTCCCAAATCGGGAAACACCAATAGCTTGTTATTCATTGAAATATTGACAATATGTCAACATCCTCAACAAAATTTGTGTCAGTACCAATAGCCCAGTGCCCAATGTTGGTGTTGAACAAAACGCAAGACCCTACTAAAGACAATGCTTGTAAAAGAGTATAACTCAGTAGGTATGCACCCTTTCAATCACAATGCTAGGCTATAGAGGACCATTCAACAGGGACAATAGCTCAAATATACTGCCATTCTACTAATTACCAAGTCAAGCTATCACTAAATGAAAAAACATCACTCTTGTGAAAGGGACAAAGGATACTACGTCAGTACCACCCACTTCAACTTCAAATAGTCAAATGACAGTTGTCAAGGACTCATGAGACGAACCATGGTGGATTGCAAGGATCCCATGCCTCAGCACCTGACCTAGGACATAAAAATATAAACAGCCCTGGCTTTCTCCCCAAAAAATGTAAAAAAAAAAAAAAGAGCGCGGGGGGGAGGATCATTTACGGCTACAAAAATACATATTTTATTGTTGAGAGAGATTAGCTTTAACTAAAGCATCAAAAGGTCTTAGGCCAGCTCCACACTAACACCTCTTATAATAGCCTATTCTTTCTCTCTGTGTCTGCAAGTTCAAGACTCCCAGCTGATAATTATAGTGGTAAATCAAGTTCCAATTACAGTTAATTTAGTACTATTTAGATAGTGTACGTCAAATCTCGCACCATAGTCTACCCAAGGTTGTAACTTATCTCTCTCTCATTACGACGTCTATCCTTATTCAATGTTAAGCTACTGCATAACGTTAGTGTTGAACTTGTAAAAGAATACAACTTAGTATATTTGCACCCTTTCAATTGCAAACCTAATCTATAAAGGACTATTCAGTAGAAAGTAGAAACAATGCTCGACATTCTTCTAATAATTACCAAGTCAAGCTATTGCTTAAAAAAAAGAAAAAAAGAAAAAAAAAAGAAAAAAAAAGGAAAACATGACTCTTGTAAGAGGGTCAAAGTATACAAGGTTAGAACCCACCAACTTCAACTACAAGTAGCCAAATGACAGCTGTCACCTCAGCACATGACAGGACACTAAAATATAAGTAGCTCCAGTTTCTTTACGGCTAGTGGTAAATCAAGTTCCAATTACAGTTAATTTAGTACTATTTAGATAGTGTACGTCAAATCTTGCACCATAGTCTACCCTTGGTTGTAACTTATCTCTCTCTCATTACAACGTCTATCCTTATTCAATGTTAAGCTACGGCGTAACGTTAGTGTTGAACTTGTAAAAGAATACAACTTAGTATATTTGCACCCTTTCAATTGCAAACCTAATCTATAAAGGATTATTCAGTAGAAAGTAGAAACAATGCTCGACATTCTTCTAATAATTACCAAGTCAAGCTATTGCTTAAAAAAAAAGAAAAAAAGAAAAAAAAAAAGAAAAAAAAAAGGAAAACATGACTCTTGTAAGAGGATCAAAGTATACAAGGTTAGAACCCACCAACTTCAACTACAAGTAGCCAAATGACAGCTGTCACCTCAGCACATGACAGGACACTAAAATATAAGTAGCTCCAGTTTCTTTC
>JAJIYU010006020.1:0-21433 GCA_030144865.1 Tinospora cordifolia | reverse complement strand
AAAGGCTAGAATGATTCAAGAGGGACTAGTTTGCTCTTGAATTGGGATGGTTTGATTTGTGAGCATTGGGGGGTTTATATAGGCTTCAAAAATGTGTAAAATGGTAAGTTTGTTGGTGGAAAATTTACATTTTCGTGCCCCCCAAGCATAGAAAATTAGCAAGTTGGTTTGAAAATGGAAAACCAAGTTTATAGAAATTTTTTGGAATTTTTTCTGATTTTTTTTTGAATTTTTTCAGATTTTCAGTTATTAAATCAGAGCCTTTAATTGAAACCGTCGGATCGTCCTCGGGATATCGTTCGTGATCAGATTAGACGGATGGAACGTCGCCCGTCATATTTCCTCGATTGCAGCACGCGTTTCGCGATTGAGATCAGGCGGGTGGATTGTGAGCCATAGATTTTCCTCGATGTCTGTGTGCGGATCGCGTTCGTGATTACCGAAAACCATATGGACCATCAGATCTGGTTTGATCGTTTCTGCACCGTCGATCTTCCTCGATCGAAGCAGCCGTTCGTGATCTTCCCCTAGCATCTCGATCTGGGCCGTTCGATGAACCTCGATTAACGCATCAGATCGTATATATCTCGAATCTAGATCGTCCGATATTCCTCGAGTCACGCATGCCAAATTCTGGTCGTTCGATCTGGCTGATCTGGTGTATCCGGGCGTCGGTTTTGGTTCGATCTCGTTCGGTGGATCTGGAAACTCGTTTGTGAACCGTTGGATCTCGTGATTTCGTGCATCTGGGAGTCGTTTAAGGCTTTGATCTTGACAGAGCGATTACAGATCCGATGGATGATGGATTTCTGGCCGTTGGATCTTGTTTCTAATTACAAAATTGCTTTCTAAAACTTCTATAATCCGAATTTTAGCCAATTGGACACTTCTAAATTAATAAAAATTTGATTCCCTTCCATATTGATGATTTGCTAATTTATTTCCCTTTCTAATTATTTAATATTGCATTTATTTTATATATTTCTATTTCTTTAATATTTAATTAATGCTATTAATTAAATAATCAATATTTTCTATTTTATTTTTATTTATTTAATATTCTATTTTCAGATAATAAATTATGTAATTATACACTAATATTCACGTAATGTTTGATTTATTTTTAATAAATACATTTTATTTAATTATATGCATTTTTTCTATGTACATATCCCCATAATATATAGTATTCGCATTTTTTGTGTTAACATACACTTTATTTACTCACATATTAGTCAATACGTATATTTATACTAAACTTTAATTTTTCATTTAATTATCAAATTAAGGTTTTATTTGTTTAATTTTCACTATAACTCTAATTTATTTTATTTTTCATGTGCCAACCCACCATTTGCACCCAAAATTTCTTAATTTATTCAACTTATTTTATTTAATTTCCTCAAACTTATTAATCTTTAATTAATTGACAAAATTTTGGGGTATTACAGTTAAAATCACAACTTGATGAGCTTTAGGAAAAAGTGTTCATCAGGCTGAGTGAATCACCTTGGGGAGCTCCGGTGTTGTTCGTGAAGAAGAAAGATGGTTCTATGAGACTTTGTGTCGATTATCAAAAATTAAACCAAGCTATGGTGAAAAATAAGTACCCTCTACCGAGGATTGATGACCTATTCGATCAATTCAGAGGAACCACTCATTTCTCAAAGGTTGATCTTAGGTCGGGTTATCATCAGCTGAGAATTAGAGAGTCTGACATATACAATACTGCCTTCAAGACAAGATATGGACACTTCGAGTTCACCGTGATGCCATTGGTTTGACCAATGCCCTAACGACATTCATGGAGTTGATGAATAAAGTGTTTAAACAGTATCTTGACCAGTTTGTGGTGGTATTCATAGATGACATCCTGATCTACTCCAAGTTAGAGGCTGAACACTTAAAACACTTGCAGATAGTGTTGGAGACACTCAAAATGCATCAATTATATGCCAAGTTCAATAAGTGTGAGTTCTAGATGAGGACGGTCAAGTTCCTTGGCCACGTAGTGTCAACAGAAGGCATCTTTGTAGATTCAGAGAAAGTGAAAGCGGTTATGAATTGGAAGCAACCTAAGACAGTCATAGAGATCAGGAGCTTCTTAGGTATGGCTGGATACTACAGAAGGTTCATCAAAGATTTCTCCAAACTAGCAGAACCTATGACCAAGCTGACCAGGAAGGGAGTTAAGTTTGATTGGAATGAGAAGTGTGAACAATCATTCTAAGAACTAAAGAAGAGATTGACGACGACCCCTATCCAAGTTACTCCAACCCATGGTGTTACCTATACCCTCTATACTGATGCTTCACTAAATGAACCTGGAGTAGTGTTGATGCAGGAAAGACAAGTAGTTACTTATGCTTTGCGACAACTGAAGGTCCATGAGAAGAATTACCCTACTCATGACCTAGAGTTAGCGGCTATTGTGTTTGCCCTGAAGATTTGGAGATACTACCTTTATGGTGAGAAATTTGATCTATTTTCAGATCACAAGAGTTTGAAGTATATCTACACCCAAAAGAAGTTGAACCTCAAGTAACGGAGACGGATGGAGTTCTTGAAAACTATGATTTTCAACTACACTACCATTTGGGGAAGGCCAATGTAGTGGCTGACACCTTGAGTAGGAAGTTCAATAAACAAGAGGAAGAGAAAGGCTAGATGTACCAGTTGATTGATGACTTTAAGCTGGGTGTGACTCTAAATTAAAAGCAAGCCTACCTCTACACTATGTCTTGCCAACCATATCAGGGATGAATAAAGGCAAGACAAATGGCTTACCAGTCTGATCAAAGGAGTTACACAATGACTTTAGGCTAGATGCTGAGAATATCCTAAGGCTCGGAGAAAGGATATGTGTACCTCAGCAAGGATAGAACAGACAACTTATACTTGATGAAGCTCATTAAACTAAGTATACCATGCACCCAAGTGGGGATAAGATGTACCAAAACCTCAGGAAAACCTACTAGTGGAGAGGAATGAAGAGGGACATAGCTAAGCATGTCTCTAAGTGCTTAACATGTCAACAAGTAAAAGTGGAACATAGAAAACCTTCTGGAATGTTACAACCACTCCCTATCCCTGAATGGAAGTGGGATAACATTGCCATGGACTTTTTCAGTGGTTTAACTAGAAACCAAAAAGGAGAAGAAACTGTTTGGGTAATTGTGGATCGCTTCACCAAAGTGGCTCATTTCCTACCAATCAGATCCACAGACTAAGTCAGTAAGCTAGGAGAAATCTATTTAAAAGAAATTGTCAGACTTTATGGAGTACCCAAGACTATTGTGTCTGATAGAGATGCTCGCTTTACTTCACAGTTCTAGTGAGTCTCCAAAAGGAGATGGGTACTAGGCTCACCATGAGTACAACCTTTCACCCTCTGACGAATGGTTAGTCTGAAAGAGTTATATAAATTTTGGAAGATATGTTGAGGTCTTGTGTTTTAGACTTTGAGGGCAAGTGGAGCAAGTATTTACACCTGATAGAGTTTGCCTATAACAACATTTATCAGGCAAGCATAAAGATGGCTCTATTCGAGGCTCTCTATGAGAGACCTTGCAGATCACCTGCCTGTTGGGCTGAGCTTGAAGATCATGTATTAATTGGGCTAGACTTGGTGGAAGAAATGAGCAACCAAGTCAAATTAACACAAAGGAGATTGACTACGGCACAAAATCGTTAGAAGAGTTATGCAGACAAGAAGAGAAGATCACTAGAGTTCCAAGTTGGGGACAAAGTATTTCTAAGGGTTAGTCTTCAGAAGGGTATCAAAAGGTTTGGAATTAAAGGAAAATCATCTCCGAAGTTTCTAGGACCCAATCGATTTTTGCCCTAAATCACCAAACGAAATCAAGCACTAGAACGCACATAGCTATGCGTTTCTCTCCTTCTTCGTCCAAAATCAGCAAAATCATGGCCAATAATTGCAAGGAAAATCAGGTTTGCTGGTTTTCTTTCTTTCCTTCTTCGTTGAACATGATTTAGGTCCAGCAATAGCAAATGACATCCAGATCGCGATTTACAACACAACAACTACCTTCATCTTGTTCGTCAAGCCCTAAAACAAATAACAATCAGTTTTTTTCTTTGTTTATTCCTTGATTAATTAATTTTAGAGGTTTGTTAACGACATGCATGCAAGCATCATATTATTTTATTTTATTATTATTTATTTATTTTTTGTCAAATAACCAATCGCCACTTTAATTAATTATTTAATTTATTTGAATTAATTTGCACTCAAAGCATTTATTTCAATATATTTTTTATCTTTTGCAAACCTCGTATTTTTAATTTTAACATTATTAATTCTAAAATCTATTTTATTTTATATTTACTCACAACATGACGCGTTTTTGAAATTGCGGGGTTTTACAACTTACCCCCCTTAAATAAAATTTCATCTTCGAAATTTGAATGAAGTTAATGTCCAACTGAATCTATCCCACAATTTCTAGAATATGTAAATCCTTAGTTCACCCACTAAGTCTGTAGATCAAATAGTTAACGAGTGAACTACCTTTGTTAGTCAATCTACATTTTCCACTAGCCCATTTTGTTTTTGCTGCACTACTCTAATCCTACGTATATGATTCTTCAACTAGAAATATCCATCGGATTCATGGATATAGCCAATGTATTTATCCGCTCACATTAGACACCTAATGTTCCATAATGGTTATCACCTTTTAGCTTGAGGTATAACATCTTCAATTGTCATTGGTGACTTTGGAATAATGTGTGCCCTATTTTCAGTGGAAAGATTGTGAACGTAACCTTCCTTCCAAGTTAACGCTGAAAAGAACTACGAGTTCACAAAATCTAGCATGATTTAATGACCATTGTTTCCTACCCACCTATACCCTTTTGCGTATATCGTGCTATTGTGACTCTAGATTCATGTTTCTAAGTTCTCACTTTTTTTAGTAATCTAGAGTTTTATGCTTCTAATTCGCCAACATTTCATTTATTTCTGGTTACAGGAGTTTGTGTATATACTCAAAATAATCAAACTACATATATAACGAACAATCACACAACAAAAAAGCAAACAATGCATGCTAGCATAATGTGACCCCGAGCTTCCATCTGTGCTTCTAGGTCCATGTGCCCCATCCTGAACTTGGCCTTCCACATAGACTTCCACCCAGAATTACATTACACCCAAACAATGGCGCAAATATCTCAATATCCATGATAGTGCATCCACGGACGTGTTCTAAGGATGACGCAAGACCCACTATACTGTACCACCCAATCCCTGTACAATAATTACATACAAGTTTAACCAAAGAAATCGATCACTCACCAAACATGGTCCATCATTCTTCGAATCCAAGATTCCTCCATACCCCCAAATTCCTATGCACTCAATCCTACATGAAGACCAAACATGCAGGATCCTCCAAGACTTGGGTCCTAACCAGACAAGTGTGTGTTCAAAAATGTTATCAGTCTCTAGCCTATGCGCTAAAAACTTTTAATTTATTTATGATCCACTGTGCCTTCTAGACAACACCCAGTCTCTACCTAGACCTATGATCTCATTACTTTACTTGGATAATATATCCTTCAATAGGATTGCCAAGTTAGATTTCATAAAACATCTATGTGACACCACTATCTCAAGTTCTGGACATTTCCTGCATAGGCATCAACCTTTAAGGACAATTGTTCTGAACAGAAGCCAAACCATCAAGGACACCTACCAGTACTCGAATCACACCTGCGACTGTGAACTCAAGCACGTTGGCATCACCCTAATCTTGTCCTAGACTTCTAGCTTCCTAATTGACACCTAACCATTTTTATGCAATTATCTCTTGTGATACCATACATTTCAAGTACTGTGATCTTGGACCTTTGTAGAATAATAATAAAACCTTTTAGGACAGTCAACATAAAGATCAACCCTTCGGTACATACTTCCGAAGAATAAGATCTAACCAGATTAGCCTTTAGGGATCTTTATCCCGAGAAAAGGTCAACTATGAGGGATCACTATCTCTACTCAGGTCATATCAATAAGAGTACTCAAATATGTTGGCATCATCGAGTGCCTTTCAAAATTAAGTTCAAAACTCAATTCCAGTGAAAACCAAATCCTATCCACTTTGTGACGCCTATCATTTATATGGAAAATCAAATCAAACAAGAAATTCAATTTTTAGTGGAAATCAAATTCGATAAAAATCAAATCTAGCCCAGTGTCATAATCCTGGGCTCTGATACTATTTTGTAACACCCCGACTGTCAACCGGACCTCCTATTACGTGCTATGGTTCTAGCATAGAGATGCGCCCCTTGGTGGAGATGTCTCACATGCGAGTCGTCACCTGTTGAGAGTTAGAATGCTACTAATTTTTTGTCAGAATCCTTTTCTTCAAATTCAAGTTCATGAAAAATAATTCTCAAATAAATATCATAAAACAAATTTTGCACAAAGAAAAGATTAAACAGAATTTCTAGCTGTGTTCGCCAGACTTCCATAGTTAGACAAAATAAACTGAGGTCAGAAACCATTTCGCCAAAATTCATGTAACAAACAAGGTAAAACCATTAGAGTAAAAGCTACACTGGATTAAATCATTAAAATCAAATTATATTGGCCTGATCATTTGAAATCCAAAATCAGAAAAATTACACATAAAATAGTAAAATTAATTTCAAATGAAAAACATATAATCAATTCTGATACAATTAAAATAAACAAAATACAATCTCTGAATCCTCCTATCCTGGATAACCATCCCCATGAGATTACCAACCAAAAGAGAGAGTTTTTTAACGTAGGTTATAATATTCTACATCCATGTGTACTTGAAAAATAGAATTGGGAGTGAGTTCGAAAGCTCAGTGGATCATTCTTACATATCACACACATTATATAGATCAAAATTCAAAATAGTACAAACACTTTTAAACATTAGGCATTTCAAACATTCATTTGGTTTTGGTCGAAGTCTAAGACCGAAAGAGTGTTGAGATGACTCTCGGTATTCTCTGTGATCTCGTCTAATCAAAGAAGGTCTCGAGTACCATCTCAAATCAGTTATGTCTCAAACTATGTTATCACAGTCTAAGAGAGAGAACTTACTGCAGCTCGTACTGTCTCCCAAAGACTTCTACTGTCGCAATCAGCTCAAGTGGTGACATATAGGAGATGCCACCTCTATCTGCTTCAGGCTTGTCGATTGCATTAGTATGTAGATTCTTAATAATCCTTCATCTTATTTTAGTTTCACAAACAAATTCAATCATACCAAAAACATTACACATATAACAAAAAATTTATTAAACCATGTATGTAATGAAAGTGACAATCAAATGATTAGAAAATGCTTCCTAAATGCAGTTTTTCTATTTATGTGTGCAATAAATGATCATTCATCATAACCTCATCCAAACACTCCAAACAAATTGAATCAATTTCATAATAAAATTCTAATAACCTATATCCATTCAAACAAATGCTTTGAATTTTAAATTCATATAATACGTATCAGTAAGCAAATCATGCCCACCTGATTCTATAGATCTTGAATGCCACCTTGTTTTTTTTCCTTTGAGCTATTCGATACTCTAAAATTGCAAAATCTGAAATTCAACAATTAATAAGAATTTTCTAAGTTTCTAGTTCATATTCAATCTCATTCGAAATATTTTTAAGCTTAAATAATTTCTAAAATAATTCTAAAGTTTAAATATCAATTTCAACTAATTTTATTTGGATCAAAATAAGATTATTTCAATTTATTTTCCTATGTCCTCAATGTTTATCCAAATTTAGTTCAAGGAGACTTCTAAGCTTATATTTTATAAAAGTAACACATCTACTAATTTAAACTTTTAATCTAAAAATAAAACTCTCGTAATTAATTTTTAAGCTTTTATGATTTATTCACTTCTAAATAAATTTATTTAGATTAAAACTAATAATTTAAATAATTCTACTCATATCTTAATTAAATTAATTATAAACAAAATAAAACTTCTAATTATTATGAGCTTTGTTTTTGGGCCTCAAAATTTCATTCTTTTCTTATAAAAGATTTTAAAGTTCTAGGGGTTTATTTTTCATGTTTTCAACTAAAAAAAATAATTAAGTTTCAAACCACTAATATTATTCCTCATCTACTATGTAAAAATTATTCCTAAATAACTTAGGATTGTATTTGCATAATCTTTTAAATTAGAATTGTATCCACAGAATCATATTCCAAACATTTATTCAGAAATCCACATGTATAAAAATAATATTTATACCAAAATATTGAATAAGACTTTAAATTTCTAAGTTTCACAATTGAGGTTCGAATTTTTTAATTTTCAATTTTTGAATCTAAAATTAAAGAAAAATAAATTTTGAACTATCTAATAAAAAATAGTATAGCTTTTAAATTCAATCTCGAAACAAGGCATCGTTCATCGTCGTCTTCGTCGCGCGAATGACGTCCAATGACGAACTCCTTGTTGTTCATTCATCATCTTCAAATCAAATTCAACACCAAAAACCAAAATTGATTTTGCTCCAATCTCCTCAATAGTGACCCAAAATCCAACAACTAAGTGTCGTGTATCATCTTCCTTTCTTCACGGTCAAGCAACAAAAAAATCCAATCCATAACATCTCAATCTTTCCTCTATTTTGATTGTCACAACACATTTGTAGAACACCCCAAATTCACGTTCAACTTCTTCTTCTTCTTTTCAATCACAGACTAGCTGCCACATGTTCTTCATTTTCAACTTCGCGGCCATCCACCCACACACACACCAAATCACGTTCAGCAACTCAACTTGATGTCCAACAACTCCATGATATATCCAACAAGCTCAAATCCCCTCTTCATTCTTCATTTACCCAAACCATAAAATCAAGCATCGTTTTTCTCTGTTTTCTCCACTCTTTACGGCTAGCAATCAGCAAATAAAACCCACGTTCTTGCTAGATTTCGTTCTTCATGGATTAGTTGCACTTCTTCATCACGAACCTCTTCTTTGTGTAGAAAATGGACAGGAAGCAACACACTCACACAAACAACTAATCTCACTATCGTGCATTTTATTCTCTCTATTTTGATCCACGGCTAGCAACATAACCAAAACCCAATCAATTTTTGCCCTTTTAATCACCTAATGAAATCAAGCCCTTGAACGCACATAGCTATGCGTTCCTCTCCTTCTTCGTCCAAACTAGTAAAATCACAGCCAACAATTGCAAGGAAAATCACGTTTGCTAGTTTTCTTTCTTTCCTTCTTCGCTGAACATGATTTACTTCCCGCAATAGCAAATGACATCCAGATCGCGATTTACAACACAACAACCACCTTCATCTTGTTCGTCAAGCCCTAAAATGGACAACAATTAGATTTTTTCTTTGTTTATTTCTTAATTAATTAATTTTATAGGTTTGTTAATGACATGCATGCAAACATCATATTATTTTATTTTATTATTATTTATTTATTTTTCGTCAAACAACCAATCTCCACTTTAATTCATTGTTTAATTTATTTTAATTAATTTGCATTCAAAGCATTTATTTCAATATATTTTTTTTCCTTGAATGGACAACCAATCTCCACTTTAATTCATTGGCAAACCTCGTATTTTTAATTTTAACATGATTAATTCTAAAATCTATTTTATTCTATATTTACTCGCGATGTGATGCGTTCGTGAAATTTCGTGTTGTTACAACCTACACCCCTTTAATAAATTTCATCCTCGAAATTTGAATCAAATTAATGTCCAATTGAATATATCCCACAATTTCTAGAATACGCAAATCCTTAGTTCACCCACTAAGTTTGTAGATCAAATAAGTAAGGAATGAACTTTTGTTGTTAGTCAATCGATATTTTCCACTGGCCCATTTTGCTTTCGCTGCACTACTATGATCCTACGTATAGGATTCTTCAACTAGAAACTATCCATCAGATTCATGGATACAACCAGTGTATTTATCTGCCCACATTGGACTCTTAGTGTTACATAATGGTTATCACCTTTTAGCTTTAGGTATCATGTCTTCAATTGTCATTTGTGATTTTGGAATAATGTGCGTCCTATTTTCAGTGGAAAGATTGTGAACATAACCTTCTTTTCGAATTAATGCTGAGAAGAACTATGAGTTCACAAACTCTGGCATAATTTAATTACCATTGTTTCCTACCCACCTATTCCTTTTCGCGTTTATCATGCTACTATAACTCTAGATTTATGTTTCTAAGTTCTCATTTGTTTTAGTTGTCTAGAGGTTAATGCTTATAAGTCGGAGCATTTCATTTATTTCTGGGACTTAAGTTTAGGTATATACTCGAAATAATCAAACTACATATATAACAAACAATAACCCAACACACAAGCAAACAATGCAGCTGTCACAATGTAACCCCAAGCTTCCATCTGCGCTTCCAGGTCCTTGTGCCCCATCCCACACTCACCCTTCCACACAAACTTCCACCCAAAATTACATTATGCTTAAACAATGGTGCAAGTGTCTTGATATGCATGACTGCAGATGTCCCGCCATGTTTAACCAAGCCCTTAGTTAAAAATAGCGCGACAGTGCACCCACGGACGTGTTCTAAGGCCGACGCAAGATCCACCGCATTGTATCGCCCCATCCGAGTACAATACATTGCGTACAAGTTCAGCCAAAGAAATTGATCACTCACCAAACATGTTTCGTCATTCTTCGAATCCAAGATTCTTCTGTACCCCAAATCCCTATGCACCCAATCCTACTTAGAGACCAAAGATACAAAATCCTCCTAGACTCGAGTCCTGACCAAACAAGTGTGCATTCAAAAATGTTATCAGTCTCTAGCATGTGTCCTAAAAGCTTTTAATTTATTTATGATTCACTGTGCCTTCTAAACAACAACTGGTCTCTACCCAGACTGATAGTCTCATTATATTACTTGGCTAATATATCCTTCAATATGATTGTCAAGTTTGACTTCATAAAACTTCTATATGACGCCGCCATCTCAAGTTTTGGAGCTTTCCTGCATAGGCATCAACCTTTAAGGACAACTATTCAGAGCAGAAGCCAAACCATTAGGGACACCTACTAGTACTTGAGTCACACTAAAACTGTGAACTCAAGCACGTTGGCATCACCCTAATCTTTGCCTAGACTTCTAGCCTCCTAACGGGCACCTAACCATTTTTATGCAATTATCTCTCATGATACCATCCATTTCAAGTACTGTCTTCTTGGACCTTTCAGAATAATAAAACCTTCTAGGACCTTTAGTCAACATAAAGATCAACTCTCTGGTACATACTTCTGAAGAAGAAGATCAAACCATATCAACCCTTTAGGGATCTTTATCCTGGGAAAAAGGTCAACTATCAGGGATCACTACCTCTACTCAAGTCATATCAATAATAGCACTCAATTATGTTGGCATCATCGAGTGCCTTTTAAAATTAAGTTCAAAACTCAGTTCCAATGAAAACCAAATCCTATCCACTCTTTGACACCAATCCTTCATCGGGGAAATCAAATCAAATGAGAAATTCATTTTTCAGTGGAAATCAAGTTCAATAAAAATCAAGTCTAGCCTAGTGTATCATAAGGATGGGCTCTGATACTAGTTTTGTGACACTTGATTCTTAATCGGACCTCCCATCACATGCTATGGGTCTAACGCAAAGATGCACCTCCTTGGCAGAGTTGCCTCACGTGCAGGTCGTCACCCGCTGAGGGTCGGAATGCTACTTAAACGTTTTTGTCAAAATCCTTTTCTTCAAATTTAAGTTCATGAAAAATAATTCTCAAATAAATCTGAAAAAACATAAAATAAAAGATTAAACAAAATTTCCCACTGTGTTCACTGGACTTCAACAGTTGGACAAAATAAACTGACATTAGAAATCATTTCGCCAAAAATTCATGTAACAAACAAGGTAAAATCATCAGAGTAAAAGCTACAACGGATTAAATCATTATCATCAAATTTTATTGACCTGATCATTTGAAATCTAAAATCGAGAAAATTACATATAAAACAGTAAAATTAATTCCAAATGAAAAACATATAATTAGTTCTGTTACAATTAAAATGAACAAAATATGACCTTCGAATCCTTTTATCCTGGATAACCTCCCCCATGAGGCTACCAATCAAAAGAGAGAGTCTTCTGACATAGGTTATAGTACTGTATGTCCATGTGTACTTGAAAAATAGAAATGGGAGTGAGCTCAAAAGCCCAATGGATCATTCCTACACATCACACACATTATATAGATCAAAACCCAAAACATTACAAACACTTTCAAATATTAGGCATTTCAAACCTTCATTTGGTTTTGGTCGAAGTCTAAGACCGGAAGAGTGTTGAGACGAGTCTCGATATTTCCCGTGATCTCGTTTAATCAAAAAAGGTCTCGAGTACCATCTCAAATCAGTCATCTCTCAAATTATGGTATCACAGTCTAAGAGAGAGTACTTACTGCAGCTTGTACCATCTTCCAAAGACTTCTAGCTGTCGCACACAACTCAAGGTTGGAAATACCTACAATCTTCTTATAGCTCATCAATCTCAAGTAGTGACATATAGGTTATGCCACCTCGATCCTCTTCAGGCTTGTCGATTGCACTGCTACGTGGATTCTTAATAATCCTTCATCTTATTTTAGTTTCACAAAAAAATTTAATCATACCAAAAACATCACGTATATAACAGAAAATTTATTAAACCATTCATGTAATTAAAGTGACAATCAAATGATTAGAAAATGCTTCCTAAATGCAGTTTTTCCTATTTATGCATGCAATGAATAAATGATCATTCATCATAACATTATCCAAGAACTCCAAACAAGTTCAATCAATTTCATAACAAAATTCTAATAACCTAGAACTATTCAAACAAATGCTTTGAATTTTAAATCCATAAAATACGTATGAGCAAACAAATCATGCCTACCTAATTCTATTTATCTTCAAGGCCACCTTGCTTTCCTTCGAGCTATTCGATACTCTAAAATTGTAAAATAAAAAATTCAACAATTAATAAACAATTTCTAAGTTCCTAGTTTATATTCAATCTCATTCGAAATATTCTTAAGCTTAAATAATTTATAAAATAATTATGAAGTTCAAATATCAATTTCAACTAATTTTATTTGGATCAAAATAAGATCATTTCAATTTATTTTCCTAAGTCCTCGGTGTTTATCCCATGTTAGTTCAAAAACACTTCTAAGCTTATATTTTATAAAGGTAACACATCCATTGTAACACCCCAACCCTCGAGACTTTCAATTTAGACTTTACCACAAGGCGGGTCGGGCCGGTGTTACTTTACAAGTACATAACTTGACTTTCTATTTCAATTATTTTATGTCTTATTTGTATTTGTAACACCCCAACCCCTGTATCTTTAAGCAGTGTATGTGGTTACCGTTCTGTTAACAGTGGACTTAAAAAAATGGCGGGTCACACCGGTGCTACATTACAAGTGACAGACACTTGTTCTTTGCTTATTCAATATCTCATACCTTTGTATAAAATTCAAAAATACAAAATTTTCATTAAAATCAAGTCATATTAAAAGAGATAAAGAAATTCAAACTATTTTATTCATAATAGAAATTGAAAGTACTAAACTCTTCAAAAAGAACTAATTGTTACAGCGGAAGACTTCAAAATACTTTGCAGTAGAAAAACATAAAAACTTTAGGAAACATGCCCTAAAAAAATAAAAATATAATACTGTAGAAACATTCTTAGAATTGTCTATGTTCAATTGCTCCATGGATTTCATTTTCCTAAAAAATAAGAAAGGAAGGGGTGAGCGCATAGCTCAGTGGATCCTTTTCGAACAACCATCTTTCATATTCAAACTAATAACACAATCATAATTCAAACAGTTGCAATCATTAGGCATTTCAAATAACAATTTGTTCAAGTCGAGTCTCAGACCAAAATGACCTTTAATCCCTTGATGTTCTTAACTAAGTAAATAGGGCCCACTCAGCATCAGCCCATTAGTGACACATGTCGACATCAACCCTTTACACATGGTGACCCACTAGTGGTACACGACCCTCAAGTACTTAGGTCTGAAAATCATATGACCTAACTCATATGAAAAGAACATCCATAGTGTCGCCTTCACCACTATGATGGTACGTGGTTATTATCACCATCATCTTTGATTAATTCTCATATCATGATCTCATAAAATAAACTTCAGAATATGATATCAAACTAAAATTCAGGACATACATAGTTAATTCATGAAACACTCATAAAACATGCATCATACTTTAATTTAAAAGCCTAAGCATGATACTAACATGACATGGATGATATGATTGCTCAAACATAAATCAAAACTGAAATATTGAAATAAACATTTAAAATTCTAGAACTAAAATTGAAAATCTTTGAATTCAGTGAAAAAGACACAACAACGAGTATGCCATAAATTTAAATAAGAACAGAAGGGTGTTCCAGAAATCACTTCCACCTTGTGACGCTTTTTTTCGAAATTTCGGCAACAATTCCCCGCATGTACTAGTGCCAATGAAGATCACCCAACTTAATTCCCCAATTCGAGAGAAGAACTTCTCACACATAAGAAGGGAAGATGGGAAGAGTTGCCAAGAAGAAGGCTTAGAGAAAACAAGAGAAAAATTCAACTCTTATTTTTTGGAATGAAGGAATTGAGAGCCTAGGGTAGTTTATATAGGTTTTCAAATAGAGGAAATTATAAAGTTTTGAGTTTTTCTTTGAATAAAATACCCTAATTCTCCTTAATTTCATACTTTCTAATTTTTAGAGCAAAATGAATATTTTTCAATTTTTTTTTGGATTTTAGAAATAATTTTTGGATTTAGAAACCTATTTTTTAGAATATTTTTGAATTTTTCATGATTTTTTGGTAATTTTTCGTATTTAATTTCGGATCCTTTAATCTCAGCCGTCGAATTAATCTCAAATCCATTAACGAAAATTAGAATCTTTGATCTAGACTGTTGGATTTTCCTCGAGCGCATCAACAGTTTGCAATCTATCCAAAAATGTCTTCAATCGGACCGTCAGATGGTCCTCGAGCGCAGCACGGTTTGCGATTAACTAACACGACTTTGATTTGGACCGTCGGATGATCCTCAATCATGGTGTGCGAATCTTAGTTTGCAATCAATGTATTCAATTCTGGCCGCACGATCATCCTTGAGTGCAGTGTGCGGATCTCTCGTCATTGGATTTTGATGATCCGGTGCGCTCGTGTGTTGGTGTGGACTTGATCATGACCGTCAGATCGTGAGACCAGATCTAAATCTACGGTTTGCAGCCGTTGGATGTGTTTTAAGTTTATTTTTTTGATTTTTTTAACCAAATTTCTTGGTTTCCTTTCAGGTTTTTTGCCAAATCTCGATTAACTTTTTAATCCTTTTTTCTTAAAAAATTGCACATATCCTTGTATTTTTGGTTATGATATCTCTTGTTATGCATTATATTCATAAATTTTCTTCCAAAAACCCATTGAATTGATTTTTATTTCTCATTTGGGTAAACTAGGACTTGTCAAAATTTTCATTCGTCAATTCTATATAATTTTCTTAAGTAAAAATTCAAATTTCATATGAACTTTTCGAGATGTTACAACCTACCCTCCTTAGAAAAACATTTGTCCTCGAAATTTGTACATATTTAGGTATTCCTTGTGAACAGATGCGGGTACTTGGTCTTCATCTCGCTTTCGAGTTCTCATGTGGCTTCTTCTACCCCGTGATGTTTCCACAGCACCTTCACTAATGGGATATCCTTTGCTCTTAGATTTTGTACCTTATTATCAAAGATTCTAACTATTGTTTCCTCGTATGTAGCATCATCTTGAATATTCACTTCCTCTCAATGAATGATGTGAGAGGTGTTAGGTTTGTATTTCCTCAACATGGATACATGGAATACATTATGTGCTGAAGTCATCCAGTTTGGTAGGTCCAACTCATAAGCACATTCCCTGATTCTTCTAAGTATTTCAAAGGGTCGCACAAACCTTGGAGATAACTTTCCTTTGAATCCAAACCTTTTGATACCCTTCTAAGGAATAATCCTTAGAAATACTTTTTCCCCAACTTGGAACTCTAACGGTTTTCTCCTTTTATCAACGTAGCTCTTTTGGCGGCTTTGTGTAGTAGTCAGTCTCTTTTGTATTAACTTGACTTGGTTACCCGTTTCTTCCACCATGTCTGGCCCCATTAATGCTTGATCTTCAAGTTCAGCCCAACAGGTAGGTGATCTGCGGGGTCTTCCATAAAGAACCTCGAATGGAGCCATTTTTATGCTTGCCTGATAACTGTTGTTATAGGCAAAGTCCACCAGGTGTAAGTACTTGCTCCAATTTCCCTTAAAGTCTAAAACGCATGACCTCAACATATCTTCCAAAATCTGGATAACTCTCTCAGACTGACCATCTGTCTGAGGGTGAAAGGCTATACTCATGGTAAGCTTAGTACCCATCTCCTTCTGTAGACTCTGCCAGAACTGTGAAGTGAAGTGAGAGTCTCTGTCAGACATAATAGTCTTGGGCACATTATGAAGTCTGACAATTTCTTTCACATAGATTTCTCCCAGTTTGCTGACTTGGTTTGTGGATTTAATTAGCAAGAAGTGAGCTACTTTGGTGAGACAATCCACTATCACCCAAACAGTGTCTTCTACTTTTTGGTTCATGGGTAAACCATTGACGAAGTCCATGGCAATGTTATCCCACTTCCATTAAGGGATTGGAAGTGGTTGTAACATTCTAGAGGGTTTCCCATGTTTCGCTTTCACTTGTTGGCACGTTAAACACTTAGAGACATATTTGGTTATGTCCCTTTTCATTCTTCTCCACCATTAGGTTTTCCTGAGGTTCTCGTACATCTTATGACCACCAGGGTGCATGGTATACTTAGTTTGATGGGCTTCATCAAGTATGACTTGCTTGCTCTGTCCCGGCTAAGGAACACATATTCTTTCCCCGAGCCTTAAGATGTTTTCAGCATACATCTTGAAGTCAGTATGCTTTCTTGAAGTTAGTATGCTTTCCTTGTGTGATTCCTTCAATTAGATGAGTGAGCCACTTGTCTTGCTTCTATTCATCCCTGATCTGATGTAATAGGTCTGGTTGGCAAGACATATTGTAAAGATAAGCTTCTTTTTCGTTAAGGTTTACATCCAACCTAAAATCTTCAATCAACTGGTACATCTGGCCTTTTTCTTATTCCTGATTGTTGAACTTCTTATTCAAAGCATCAACCACTACATTGGCCTTCCCCGGATGGTAGTGTAGTTTAAAATCATAGTCTTTCAAGAATTCCATCCATCTCCGTTGCCTGAGGTTCAACTCCTTCTGGGTGTAGATGTACTTCAAGCTCTTGTGATCTGAAAACAGCTCAAATTTCTCACCATAAAAGTAGTGTCTCCAAATTTTTAGGGCAAACACAATGGCAGCTAATTCTAGGTCGTGAGTAGGGTAATTCTTCTCATGGACTTCAATTGTCACGAAGCATAAGCGACTACTTGTCTTTCCTACATCAACACTGCTACAAGTCCACTCAGCAAAACGTCAGTATACAGTGTGTAAGTAACACTAGGAGTTGGGGTGACTAGAACAGGAGTCGTAGTTAATCTTGTCTTCAGCTCTTGGAATGACCATTCACATTTCTCATCCCACTGAAACTTAACTCCTTTTCTGGTCAACTTAGTCATAGGTTCTGCCAATTTGAAAAAAATCCTTAATGAACCTTTTATAGTAGCCTGCCAAGCCAAAGAAACTTCTAATTTATATTACTGTCTTTGGTTGCTTCCAGTTCATAATGGCTTCCACCTTCTTTGAATCTATATAGATGCCTTTTGCTGACACAACGTGGCCTAAGAACTTCACAATTTCCATCCAAAACTCGCATTTACTGAATTTAACATATAGCTGGTTCCTTTTGAGGGTTTCTAGTACGATCCTCAAATGTTCTAGGTGCTCAGCTTCTGACTTAGAGTAAATTAGAATATCATCCACGAATACCACTACAAACTGGTCAAGGTACTGTCTAAACACTCAGTTCATCAAATCCATGAAGGCAGCTGAGGCATTGGTCAAACTAAAGGGCATCATGGTGAACTCGAAGTGTCCATATCTTGTTCTAAATGTCGTCTTGTGAATGTCAGCCCCTCGAATCCTCAGCTGGTGATATCCCGAGCTAAGATCAATTTTTGAGAAATGGGTGGCTCCTTTTAATTGATCAAATAGGTCATCAATCCTTTGTAAAGGATATTTTTTCTTTACTGTAGCTTGATTCAACTTCCGATAGTTGACACAGTCGCAAGGAATCATCCTTCTTTTTCATGAATAGTATTGGGGCTCCCCAGGGTGATTCACTCAGCCTGATGAAACCTTTCTCCCTGAGCCCGTCTAGTTGAGTTTTTAGGTCAATTAGTTCTACTGGCACCATTCTATAAGGAGGTAGGTCTATAGGGTTGGTCCCAAGGTGAAGTTCAATCTTAAACTCTAACTCTCTAGCTAGTGGTAGTCTAAGTAAGTCATTTAAGAACACATTCTTGTACTCACTGACTACAGTTAAGTTGTGAATATTCTTCAAGTCAATAGGTTCTTCTTTAGAGAGTTCCTCGAATTCATCCGGCTGCTTCAAACAATTCAACATGGCTAGGATTGGACTCCTTGGTAGTCTCTGCATATCCCTATTGATTTTAAAGATCTCCCCAGAAGGTAATGTTATGGTTACCCATCTCTTAGGACAATCTATCTGGGCCTCGTATTGGTTTAATCAATCCATCCCCAAGATTACATCATAGCCATAGAAAGGTAGGGTATATAGGTCGACTATTAAAAGTTCATCCCCAAAACCTAAGGTCATAACTACACATCTTCTTTGAAGTCACAATGGTCCCTATTGGTGTGGACACATTCAAAGTCACAGGCATTGCTTTTGTCATAAGTTGTAACCTATTAGCTAGTTTTTTAGAGATAAAAGATTTTGAGGCACCCGAGTCAAACAACAGTCTCACAACAACATTAAACAATAAGAACATGCCTTCTACTGCAGGGGCCTGGTCTCTTGGGTCTCAACCGCGAACATTCTAGCGTATTTCTGACCACGACCCTTATTCTACCCTTGATTGGCATTCTGATTATGTCTGGCTTAAGGTCGCCAATTCTGACTTCCCCCTTTAGTATTTTGTTGTTGCTATTGCGAAGCCTGAGCTAGTGTGATTGGGCAATTTTTTTGCCAAATGACCCTTCTGCTTGCATACGAAACACAATCCCAGCCTCTTAGCTTCTTCCCTTAACTCTTCTTTGTTCTGTCCCTATTTCTAGGTTTGTGGTGCCTTTCTACCATTGGTAGTCTTTTTCTAGGCCTTTGGGTTTTCTATTTTATTACTAGGCCTTTTGTTCTTTCCTCTCAACCTCTATTCTAAGTTGAGTTCATGCTTTAGGATTCCTCTATATCTTTAAGCTTAGAGTCATAATCACTTTTTGAATCTCAATCTTGAGATCATGAGCAAACCAATTAGCTTTCATTCTTTCTTCTTAGATCAGCTCCCGATAAAACTTATCCAATCTAGTAAACTTTTTGTCGTACTCAGCTATAGTCAAGTCCTTTTGCAGCTTCCACAGTGTCGCCTCTGGAAATAACTTTTTGTGGAAGACCTCCTTGAACTCTTTCCAACTCATCTTTTCAATGTCAATCTTTGTTTTAGCAAACATTTGAACTATCATGACTCTAGATTTAGTTTCTAGGTTCTCAATTTGTTCAGTGGCCTAAAGTCTTTCTTCTAGGTTCTTTTCATTTGTATTAGGTACAAGATTTGGTTTTAAAGCAAATAAACATTACAACATGCATATCATATAATCATACAATCAAGCTAGCACAACAAGGTTCCAAGCTTCCACCTAAGCTTTCAGGTTCAAGTGTCCCATACCACTTAGGCTTTCATTTAGAACAGAGCCGCACCCAAACAATTTCGCAAATTGCTCGATAACTAAGTTTTCCAAGCCCACTATACTCAACCGTCCCATACCAGCGAGCATAGAAAAACCCGTTTTACTAGAGTTATCGATCGTTCACCACACATGGTCCATCATTCTCCGAGTCTAGGCTTCTTCCATAACCTTGAATTCCTATGCATCCCATACTACATAGAAACCAAAAATTATAGAAGCTTCCTGGTCTTGTGTCCTAATCAAACAATTTTCTATTTTCACACAAGTTTCGGTCTCTAGCATATGTCCTAGAGTTTTATGCTTTTGATTCATTATGCCACCCATGGCAACACCTGTTTCTACCTAAGGTCTGTTTTTGGACCTAGGGTTCGGTTCTGGTTGACTTACAACCTCTGTCTGGCCAAGATACCACCTTTGGCATCCTTTTCGACTTCTAATCAATTTCTTGCCCTAATTTTTCACCTTCTAATTTTCTTTTATTTAAAATAAGAGTGTTCTTCAACTCCGACTACTCATATAAGTTGGTGCGACAACCTCCAGATCGAGTGGCGAGACCGAAGTCTGCTTAGCAACAACGCTTTCTAGGGCGGGATAACCCACCCCCTTTCAATGTTTAACTTCACTTGGGACAAGACTTACCCACTATCAGCTCAACTTGTAATCTTTGTATCCAAACAAAACATTTTCAAAACATATATTTCTTTTTTTGAAAACACTTTCTAAAACATTCTTCAATTTCAAAAATAGAAGGTAAGGCATTCTAAATTCAATTCAATTCAAGGTGAAACCCTAAGTTTGAGTTTTTCATTCTAGTATAGTGTTTCTAATAACCAAGTTCTAATACCACACTTGGTATTAGAGGAAACTTTTTGTTCTTGGCCCAATAACTAATGCCTAGGCTCTGATACCACACTTGGTATCAGAGGAAACTTTCTATTTTTGGCCCAACAACTAATGCCTAGGGTCTGATACCACCTTTGGTGTCAGAGAAAACTTTCTGTTCTTGACCCAGCAACTAATGCCTAGGCTCTGATACCACCTTTGTAACACCTCAACCCCCGTATCTTTAAGTAGTGTACATGGCCACCGTTTTCTTGGCAGTAGACTTAACAAAATGACGGTGGAGCCGGTGCTACATTACAAGTGACACACACTTGTTCTTTTCCTTTTCAATACCTCGTGCCTTTGTATAAAATTTCAAAAATACAAAATTTTCAATAAATCAAGGCATATTAAAAGAGATAAAGAAATTAAAACTATTTTATTCATAATAGAAATTGAAAGTACTAAACTCTTCAAAAAGAACTAATTGTTATAGCGGAAGACTTAAAAATACTTGTTAGTTGCATAGCAGATTAATTATATTATACGTATTTTATGTATAATGTGCATTAATATAATAGAAAATGTAGTGTATTTACTTATATTTAGTATAATATGCATTTA
>JAJIYU010006019.1:0-21447 GCA_030144865.1 Tinospora cordifolia | reverse complement strand
CAGAATTTAGTATACATATTACTTTCTATATATTGTATGCATATTATAAAAAATATAAACAAAATATACCAAAATATATCATAATATACCAAAATATATAAATAAAATATATCAAAATATACAAAAATATATCAAAATATGCTTCAGAATTTAGTATACATATTACTTTCTATATATTGTATGCATATTATAAAAAAATATAAACAAAATATACCAAAATATATCATAATATACCAAAATATACCAAAATATATCAAAATATAAATAAAATATACCAAAATATACAAAAACATACCAAAATATGCTTTAGAATTTAGTATGCATATTACTTTCTATATATTGTATGCATATTATAAAAATATAAACAAAATATACTAAAATATATCAAATATACCAAAATATATCATAATATACCAAAAGATACAAAAATATACCAAAATATAGATCAAATATACCAAAATATACAAAAATATATCAAAATATGATTCAGAATTTGGTATACATATTACTTTCTATTTATTGTATATATATTATAAAAAATATAAACAAAATATATCAAAAGATATCATAATATACCAAAATATATAAACAAAATATACCAAAATATACAAAAATATGCTTCAAAATTTAGTATACATATTACTTTCTATATATTGTATGCATATTATAAAAAATATAAATAAAATATATCATAATATATCATAATATACCAAAATATATAAACAAAATATACCAAAATATAGAAAAATATACCAAAATATGATTCAGAATTTAGTATACATATTACCTTCTATATATTGTATGCATATTATAAAAAAAATATAAACAAAATATATCATAATATACCAAAATATATCATAATATACCAAAAAAAAAACAAAATATAAGCAAACTGATTTTTTGGTCAAATAAAAACTTATTTCTCCTAATATGCTTCATAAATGTGAAAGAAAAATAGTTTTCTTTTTTTGGTTGTTATTTTCTTGTTTGTTTGCTGATTTCATAGACTTTTTTCGATTTAAAATGGTAACACCCCAATTTCTGATATTTCTGTAATTAATTTTTAATTATATGTATAATATTGAAATATACGGTATATTTGTAATATATTTATAAATATTGTATAGCTACGTAAAAAGCCCTTAGTTTTAACTTTATGGGCCAGGGAACAGTGATTTTAGATTGAAATAGATATTTGATGATCAAAATTTAAATTTAGAGGGTTTTGAGAAAAAAAAATCAGGGATTAGTAGGTATAAAGACTAATTTATCTCATTTTAGAGTTTTATTAATCTTAGATCGATTATTTGAATTGTTTGGAATGTAAAGAACAAGTTAAGATGTTTGGAAAGCTTTGAAGCAGGAAATTAACAAATTTTGGGAGCTTTTGGCCTAAGGTTTAAATCCCAAAAAATCGTATTCTTCTTAAAACTAATTTATTTATGTTTGTGAATTTTTTGATGGATGTTGAAATGATGATTATTGATGTTCAAGAGGTTGTAGAGATTCGAAGATTTATTTTAAAATTTATTATTTGATTTATTCACATGTGAACAAAGGATTTTGAATATTTAGAGCTTCCTGTAGTTAAAGATCTAAATTGAGAACCCAAATTCAAGTTTTAGTGTTTTAAATTATTTATTTTGATCTAAATAAATTGTTTGGAAGTGAATGAAGTGTAGAAGCTTGAGAATTTATTTTTAGAGTTTTTATTTTCAGATTGAAAGTTTAAAATAGTAGTGGTGTTATTTTTTTAAAATATAAACTTAGAAGTATTTTTAAACCAAATTTGGATAAACACTGAGGACCTAGAAATAAATTAAAATGATCTTTATTTTCAACTTTAGAAACCTTATTTTGATCTAAATAAATTAGTTAAAAAGTTAAGTAGAGAAATTTTGGGAAGTATTTGAACTCTAGATTATTTTTAAATTATCATGGATATGACATAAAGACTTAGAAATTTATTATGATGACGTAAAGTTTCAAATTGAGAAATTTGGAGACTTGGAGAAATTGTTCTATTTTGATTATATGAAATTCTGAAATTTTGGAATGACCCTAATTAGTTGAAATTGATATTTAGACTTTATAATTATTTTAAAAATTATTCAAGCATAAAAATATTTTTTTGAATGAGATTGAATGTGAATTAGGAACTTAGAAAAGTTTAATTGATTGTTGAATTGTATATTTTAAAATTTTTAAGTATCAAATATCTCAAGAAAGCAAGGTAGCCCTGAAAGTTTACAAAATCAGGTGGGCAGGATTTCCTTGCTCACTAGTATTATTTAAATTGTAAATTCAAAACATGTTTGTTTGATAGTTTAGGACTTCTATATGCATGTCTCTATCTTGATGGGCTTGATTGGATTGAAGGAAGATATTTGATGCTCGATTAATCATTATTTATGCATTTCATCAATTTTATTGATTTTTATTTGTTCTATTTTATTTCATGAGATTTAATTTGGGAATGTTGTATTGTGATGGCATGACTTGATTGATTGATAACCTAAAAGAAGATAAATGACTTTAAAAACACCATTGCCGATGCGATGCACCGAGTACACTGTAGTCTCCCTACAGTGAACAGCTAGAGATGCATCATAGGTAGCCTAGCTCTGACACTGTATTATGCAGTTAAGAGTCTTTGGAAATAAATAATGACTATTTAGTGTTATTTGTCTTTGAGGTAGTGGATTCCAAGGCTATGGTTGAGGAATTGTGGCGTATCTAAATGCATCAGGTGTGGCTGTGTAACACCTTAATTTTTGCCGAACCTCCGTTCACATGTTACCTCACATGTAGATCGTCATCAATTGAAAAATCGAGATGCTACTAAAAGCTTTTCTTTTGTCAAAATCAAGTTCATAACCCTTTGTTCTCAAGTCAACTTCTCTAAAAATATTCTGTGCAAGATGTAAAATCACAATAATTTTACTGAATAAATCATAAGCAATGCAGCGGAATACCTTTAAAAACTATTCATTTAAACCAAATCGTTACGCAATGAAATCCATTGAAAGATAAAACAATCGAAATTAAACCAATATAAATACATAAAACAATCCAGTAAAATACATAAAATATGACTTCCAAGTCACCTATCTCGGACGACCTCCTCATGAGGTGTCCAATCTGAATGTGGGCCTTCTGACGTAAGTCAACATATTCTATGTCAAGGTGTACCTGAAAAATAAAGTGGAAGTGAGCTCGAAAGTTCAGTGAATCGATCCTACACATCACATGCATTATACAGACTCAATCCAAAACATTATAAACACTTGCAAACATTAGGCGTTCAAACATTTATTTGTTTTAATCGAAATATAAGACCGGAATAGGGTTGAGATGCCTCTTGGTATTCCCTATGATCCAATCTAATCTCAGAGGGTCTCAATAACCATCTAAATTCATTCATGTCATCACTATCACAGCCTAAAAAAGAGTACTTATCGCGACTCATACCGTCTATCAAAGACTTCGAGCTGTCACAGTCAGCTCTGGATAGGAATACCTACGATCCGCCTTGTGGCTCGACAATCTCAAGCGGTGACATATAGGAAATACCTCGATCCGTTTCAGGCTCGTCAATCGTACCGGTACGTGGATTCTTAACAAACCATCGTCTTATTTTAGTTTTACAAATAATCTCAATCATGCCAACCATCACGTATAGCATGAAAAATAAATTAAATAATGCAGGCTATTCACATGAGTAAATAATGAAATCTAAATGTATGAGCTATAGAGAGACAAAACACAATTTAAATAAATCATCACATCATCATCTAAGCACGGCAAACTAGTTCAATCAATTTTATAACAAAATTCTAATAATCCTAAAACTATTCAACCAAATGTCTTGAATCTTAAATCCGTATAATACAAATGAGCAAGGAAGTCACGCCCACCCGATTTCGCTGATCTTCAGGGCTCCTTGCTTTCCTTCGAGATCCTCGTTACGCTAAAATATATAAATCTAAAATTTAACACTTGATATAATTACTCTTAAGCTTAAATAATTTTCAAGATAATTATGGAGTTTAAACATTACTTCCAACTAATTCAGAGTTATTCTAAAATTTTAAAATTTGATATATTCTAATTAAAATAGTTTCTAAGTCTTCTAATTTCTTTAATTTAAAATTTCGACTTTAATAATTTACTTGCAAGCTTCTATCATATAATCAAAGTTCTAATAGCTTAATTATTGTAATATAAATAATTTATTAACATCATGATTGATTTAATTACGAACAAAATAAGACTTCTAGACGTTCCAAGTTTAGTGTCAAAATCTAAGATTCTAATATTTTCTTGTAAAGGATTTCTAATGCAAGAAGTTTATTTTTCATGTTTTTCAACTACTTTAAATTATTAAATTTTAAACTTCTAATATTAAATAAAATTATTGATATGTTGGAGAACCATTTTCCCAATTCAAATTGAAATGATTAATTTGTTTAATTTTTTTTATTTCATCAAATTACCTTCATGTTCACTAATTTATATTTAATCTAAGATTATATCTATTTAATTTAAATTACTAGAGAAATATCCTAAATTAATTTTTATAATCATTTTATTTAAATTATAATTGAATAAAATATTTTTGTTATTTTTTATTTATATTTTCTATTAACTAAAATTAATTTCTATACTATCCTAGATTAAAAGTTCACCATTCGTATCTCGCGTCATCTTCTTCGTGCTAACTACGCCAACGATGACCCCATGATTGTGGTTCGTTCTTCATGCAAACCGTAACCATGCCCCAACAGCTCACCCATGTTTCTGTTTCGATCCTCTTGTTCGTTCATCATGGCCAACAATCCACACCCACACCAGATATTTGCACCAGTTGCACATTATATTTCGTTCCTCCTCTAGTTTGATCACACACAACAAGAAGCCCAAAACTCAAATCAATTTGTGCCCTAAATCACTATACTCACACATGCTCTAGTTCATCGCTCTTCTTCGTTTCGGTAGCAAGAGCAATGGCTCACAACCAAAAATTCTTGTTTTTGTTCCACCTTCTTTGAACCAGATTTTCCAGCCTTGTCATCACAGTTTCATGCCCTAGAACGCACAATATAGCTAGCAACAACAGCATCACGAACCGATTTCATTTTCCCCTGTTTTGATCATTACAACACACTCCTCAAAGTCTAGATTTAGACCAGAAATTTAACCCAAAATTTATAGCATCCACTCCCCTGTTTTTTGTAATTGAAAGCCAGAAAAATGAACCAAACAAAATCAGCTCCTTCTCTGTTTCAAGATTAGCCAAAACCAGAAATTAGATTCCCAAGAAATTTTCTTCTAATTCCTCTTGGATAACGTCAAGTCTTTGGATCCCACTACAGATTTTTGTTTCAGTCAAAAACCAAAAATTGAACCCACAAAAACTGATCGTGCTCCTTCTTCCTTCTGTTGAATGACGCACCAGCTCAAACGAAAACCAGATTTTTGGTTTCTTCCACTTCTATAATGCAATGTCCCAACTCAGGATTCGAAACAGAGATTTCAGATTTTACTCTTTCTTGTTGCTCCAACCGAAATCCCCAAAACAGAAAATTCAGAATTTTAAAATCATTTTTCCTCTTTCTTCTTTGCTGAACGTGAAATCTCAAAAATGAAAACCCAGATTTTTAGCTCGTTCCCTGAATTTTCAGCTTGTTTCCTTTGATTTGAGCTCGCCCAAACCCAGAAACAAGATTGCAGTGCCCTTCTTCTTCTTCCTTTGGTCTTCTTCTTCTCCTTCGATCTTCTTCTTCTTCACGACCTTGGATGGATGGCCTAACAGAGCCTCTTCTTCCGTTCTTTATCAATGGCCAGCTCTGTCTTTTAAAGAGCTGAATCGCCCAGAAGATTCAATCATCACCACCAAACTTCTTCCACAGAAATTTCCAGACTCATCTTCACCGGCACGGATCAACGAAACCAGAATTTTCTGGGTTCACGCACGATCTTTCTCCAGATTTCTAAATTTTGAAATCTCTTCCTTTTTTTTTTTTTGGCTAATCACTTTGATTTACTTAAAACTTTATTATAAGCTTATATATTTGTCAATAATATAATTACTTACTCATTTTAAGTCTTCTATTATATGTATAAATATTTTTTAAGTATTAATTTATTCTTAATTCTCTATTACTCCTTTCACCAATCAAGAAAAATT
This sequence comes from Tinospora cordifolia, assembly GCA_030144865.1. Classification (NCBI taxonomy): domain Eukaryota; kingdom Viridiplantae; phylum Streptophyta; class Magnoliopsida; order Ranunculales; family Menispermaceae; genus Tinospora; species Tinospora cordifolia. The sequence goes on along the minus strand of JAJIYU010006019.1, from coordinate 15,257 downwards.
TTCCGATGCTAAGTTTCATTTTTCTTTTTGTTATTTTATTTTAATTTCTCATTTTTCGACAAAATAGTATTTTACTTTATGTTTATTCGTGACGTAGCGTGCTCGCGAAATTTCAGGGTGTTACAACCTATCCTCCTTAAATGAAATTTTGTCCTCGAAATTTGTGTCAGGTTAACTCATGTTGTCGATCAGTCCGTGTTTCTCAAAACTTATCACGCTTTCATTGTGCCATTCTGATCTTGCACCACGAATCCTTCCATGTTCTATTAGATTATCTTTCTCAGTTTTATGAATACCACTAGGGTCTTTTGTCCATCCACATTGGATTCATCGTCTTATAATACCACTAAATGTGATTTTCATTCCTTCTCTGACAACATCCTCTAAGGAGCAGTTAAGATTTCTTCAGTCTTCCACATGGTTAAGCTAAACTGTACTAATAACCCCCATCTTTCTTGAGACATCATGCCTTCAACTGTCATTGAAGATTTTGGAATCATGCACGTTTTACTTTCAATGAAAAGATCGTAAATATAGCCTTTCTTTCTGAATTAATGCTAAAAGAGCGATCAGTTCACGACCGTTGACGTGATTTAGTCTAAGAACTATGATATCCTCACCCAAATATCACACGTGACATTCGTGACATCTCCATACCAGAATTGTCAAAGCTCACCCATAATCTAAGGTATGCTTTCATTTGGAATGAGCTTGAGCCATTTAGACAATTCCATCTTCCTTCATCATGTAGTCTCACTATTTTCATGGTCAGTCACCGTAGCTTTTTGAAATAAGATTCTGGCATAGATGGTTCAAATAGACACGTATCTAATTATACTATTCTATTATTTCAACCTATTGGCGATTGTGTTCTTACAAATGCCCTATATCCAGAGATCAATGGTCATTATCTAGAGTTAAATTTTTGCAGTAATGGAAAGTAATTCATACTGACCAGGAATACCGTGTGAAACATGCATTCCAAGAGTGGCAGTTGAAACCTTGAAGATCTAGGCATTAGAAGGAGATTGTTCGACTAACAACAAAGAATTTAAGCCACCACATTCAGCATTGATCTTCAGGAGAACACTTGTTAAGTATTGATCATTGGCCCTCATTGGAGCAATACATTGAGTCACATTATCAATATCAACTAGACTTTCTTCATCCACTGACCATATATAGTAGATGTTTTCCTCTCTGGCATAATACAAGGATGAATTGGGATATTCTAGGAAGTTTGGTTTGCATTTGTTCAAACATCTACTCAACTCGGACAGAGGGAGAAGTTATCCTAGCCTGAAGGTTCTCTTTGAATAAATCAAATGGTTAATTTACAAAAATCTCCTTTTTTTCTCTCTACATTTGATAAGATCTCGAACATACTACATATGTCACCGCAAACGAAAAATATACAATGGCTAATGCTCTATCTTGTTGGTTACCCTTACTTAATCACACCTATGGTGTCACTGTTAGCTACAGGGTTTTCACCATTTGCCCCCAATTCTGAGAGTAACCTCTAATATTTCTCTGTTTGAGACCTCAACTATTTTTTTTACTACTATCACCCCCCTGATCTGGCTTGTTTCTACTCTCTCTAAAGCACGCTTAACTGCGAAGTTCCGATAAGATCCGATGCATTAGTGTTGGTATGATCGCACCCTTTATTTCGTTGTTCTAATTTATCGATAGGCAACTGACACAATCTAGGTTCCTTGGTCTGCATCTTTTTTTCTCACTGCTCATTTGTCTTGGCCTATTCTATCCAGATTGTTGCTTTATTACCGATGTTACTTCTCTTCCGGTCTCCAGCAATATGCTCTGACAATGCCCTCTTATGCTTGACTTTTCTGCTTGTTCCTATTCTAAGTCAGTCTCACTCGTCTTCCACCAATAATATGCCAGTCCCACCAATTGGTATGCCACTAATGTCATCCTTTTAGGTCCAGTCACTTCCATAGCATTCAGATGCTGATTCATTTCGATGAGCCATCTTCCTACTGCAAAGGGATCAGTCACACCTACAAAAGTACTAGATCTCAACTTCTGGAATTCATTCACAAATCCCATTGCTCCTTGTCATAAATGACTTATCTACTTTGTGGTACTGTATTTGTAGGTCTATTCATTTGATGAGTCTGAGGTTGTAATCGCATCTGAGACTCTAGTTACACTGTTGACTGCACCTATATTCAAGTAGGTACCGATAACTGTGGTAATGCCAATGACTGTAGAGTCTACACCACTTGCTCCACAAGTCCTAGAGTAATCTCCAATCTCACTTTCTGAGAAATCTTTGTTATCCATTCCAAAATTTACTGACGTCCCTCAGGTCATTACCACCCAGTATAGGCCTATCTCTCACCTCTTGATCTAGACAACAAGTCAAGAATGTAATTCGGCATTCCATGATCCATTCATGTTAAGCTAAAGAACGACGTTTATTTTATATGTATACACCTATATATAACTTTCTTCTGTTTTCTTTCGGTATCATGACCCATCTTATCGACCACTACTTCCTATATACCCATGTTATCCCACATTTCTCGTGCTAGGGTGACTCTAGGTGTATAGTCTCTAAGTTCTCGATTTGTCTCGATTGTCTAGGGGTTTATGCTTCTAAGTTGGCAACATTTCATCTGTTTCTGGGTACGGGAGTTTGGGTTATGATACTTAAACAATCAACTGCATACATGACAATTAATCATACAACAAACAACCAACCAATGCAAGCTAGCTTAATGCAGTCCCAAAGCTTCCATCTGTGCTTCCAGGTCCGTGTTCCCCATCCCACACTCGCCTCTCCACACAGACTTCCACCCAGAATTACATTACACCCAAACAGTGACTCGATATCCATGACTGCAACTATCTCACTATTTTTAACTGGGCCCTTGGCTAAAAATAGTGTGACAGTACACCCACAGACGTTTTTAAAACTGACGCAAGACCCACCATACTGTACTGGCCCATCCCAATACAATACAGTGCGTACGAGTCCAGCCAAAGAAATCAATCACTCACCAAACATGGTTCGTCATTCTCCGAATCCAGGATTCCTTCGTACCCCCAAATCCCTATGCACCCCATCCTACATAGACACCAGAGATACAGGCTCCTCCCAAGCTTGGGTCCTGACCAAACATGTGTGCGTTCCAATACGTTATCAGTTCTAACCTATGTCCTAAAAGCTTTTAATTTAATTATGATCCACTGTGCCTTTGAGAACAACACTCGGTTTCTACCTAAACCTATGGTCATGGTGTTCAACTACATTGCATTACTTGTGATGCCATAATTCTCGAATCAAACTTGTTCCCGAGTAGGGTTCAGCCTTCAAGGACATCTTCCTAAAGTTGGGATCAAACCATCAGGAATAGTGCACCTTCTAAGACTGGCGCCAACCCTCAAGAACAACTCTATAAGGTCCACCCCATCGGGGCGCTCTTTCTAAAGAAGACACCAACCATATGAGTGTCACTATAAAGATATACCATGAGGGGTACTTTTTTCAAGAAAGGTCACTAACCTTCAGGGATACCCTTCTCAAGAAGAGGTCAACTATCGGGAACACCCTTCAGTATTCAAGTCACATCTGGAATCAGCGACTTAGGTACTCTAGCATCACTTCATCCTTACCTAGATCTCTACCTGTGCTACCCTTTTTCAAAAATCATATTCAAGAAAATACAATTGTCCGGTGAAATTAAATCCGATTAAATTCATTTTCAATAAAAATCAAGTTCAGTAAAATCTGCGTTCAGTGAAAATCATATCTGGTGAACTCATTCTAGCCCAGTGTATCATAATACTGAGCTCTGATACCATATTTGTAACACCCCAATTTTCGCCAGACTTCTATTCACGTGTTACCTCACCTGTGGATCGTCGTCCGTTGAAAAATCGAGATGCTACTAAAAGTTTTTCTTTTGTCAAAATCTTTTCTTCAAAATCAAGTTCACAACCCTTTGTTTTCAAGTCAACTTCTCTAGAAATATTTTGTGCAAGATGGAAAATCACAATAATTTTACTAAATAAATCATAAGCAATGCAGCAGAATACCTTTAAAAACTATTCATTTAAACCAAATCGTTACGCAAGGAAAGCCATTGAAAGATAAAACAATTGAAATTAAACCAATGTAAATATATTAAAACAATCCAGTAAAATACATAAAATATGACTTCCAAGTCACCTATCCCGGACGACCTCCCCATGAGGTGTCCAATCTGAATGTGGGCCTTCTGACGTAAGTCAACATACTCTACATCCAGGTGTACCTGAAAAATAAAGTAGGAGTGAGCATGAAAGCTAAGTGGATCGATCCTACACATCACATGCATTATACAGACTCAATTCAAAACATTACAAACACTTGCAAACATTAGGCATTCAAACATTTATTTGTTTTAATCGGAATCTAAGACCGGAAGAGGGTTGAGATGCCTCTCGATATTCCTTGTAATCCAATCTAATCTCAGAGGGTCTTAATAACCATCTAAAATCATTCATGTCATCACTATCACAGCCTAAGAGAGAGTACTTATCGCGACTCATACCGTCTCCCAAAGATTTCGAGCTGTCACAGTCAGCTCTGGGTAGGATTACCTACAATCCGCCTTGTGGCTCGACAATCTCAAGCAGTGACATATAGGAGATGCCACCTCGATCTGTTTCAGGCTCGTCAATCGTACCGGTACGTGGATTCTTAACAAACCGTCGTCTTATTTTAGTTTTATAAACAATTTCAATCATGCCAACCATCACGTATATCATGGAAAATAATTAAATAATGCAGGCTATTCACTTGAGTAAATAATGAAATCTAAATGTATGAGCTATAGAGAGACAAAACACAATTTAAATAAATCATCACATCATCATCTAAGCATGGCAAACTAGTTCAATCAATTTTATAACAAAATTTTAATAATCCTAGAACTATTCAACCAAATGTCTTGAATCTTAAATCTGTATAATACAAATGAGTAAGGAAGTCACGCCCACCTGGTTTTGCCGATCTTTAAGGCTCTTTGCTTTCCTTCGAGATCCTCGTTACGCTAAAATATATAAATCTGAAATTTAACACTTGATATAATTACTCTTAAGCTTAAATAATTTTCAAGATAATTATGGAGTTCAAACCTTACTTCCAACTAATTCAGAGTTATTTTAAAATTCTAAAATTTGATATATTCTAATTAAAATAGTTTCTAAGTCTTCTAATTTTCTTAATTTGAAATTTCGACTTTAATAATTTACTTGCAAGCTTCTATTATATAATCAAAGTTCTAATAACTTAATTATTGTAATATAAATAATTTATTAATATCATGATTGATTTAATTACGAACAATATAAGACTTCTAGACGTTCCAAGTTTAGTGTCAAAGTCTAAGATTCTAATATTTTTTTATAAATGATTTCTAATGCAAGAAGTTTATTTTTCATGTTTTTCAACTGCTTTAAATTATTGAATTTTAAACTTTTAATATTAAATAAAATTATTAACATGTTGGAGAACAATTTCTCCAATTTAAATTAAAATGATTAATTTATTTAATTTTTTTTATTTCATCAAATTATCTTCATGTTCACTAATTTATATTTAATTTATGATTAGATCTATTTAATTCAAAATATTAGAGAAATATCCTAAACTAATTTTTATAATCGTTTTATTTAAATTCTAATTGAATAAAATATTTTTCTTATTTTTTATTTACATTTTTGATTAACTAAAATTAATTTTTATACTATCCAAGATTAAAAGTTCGCAATTCGTATCTCGCGTCATCTTCTTCACGTTAACTACGCCAACGATGACCCCATGGTTGTGGTTCGTTGTTCACGCAGATAGTAACCATGCCCCAACAACTCACCCATATTTCTATTTCGATCCTCTTGTTCGTTCATCATGGCCAACAATCCACACCCACACCAGATATTTGCACCAGTTGCACATTATATTTCGTTCCTCCTCTAGTTTGTGCATCACACATAACAACAAGCCCAAAACTCAAATCAATTTGTGCCCTAAATCACTATACTCACACATGCTCTAGTTCATCGCTCTTCTTCTTCGTTTCGGTAGCAAGAGCAATGGCTCACAACCAGAAATTCTGGTTTTCGTTCCACCTTCTTCGAACCAGATTTTCCAGCCTTGTCATCATAATTTCATGCCCTAGAACGCACAATATAGCTAGCAACAACAGCATCACGAACCGATTTCATTTTCCCCTATTGTGATCATCACAAGACACTCCCCAAAGTCTAGATTTAGACCAGAAATTTAACCCAAAATTTATAGCATCCACTCCCCTATTTTTCATAATTGAAAACCAAAAAAATGAACCAAACAAAATCAATTCCTTCTCTGTTTCACGATCAGCCAAAACCAGAAATTAGATCCCCAAGCAATTTTCTTCTAATTCCTCTTGGATAATGTCAAGTCTTTGGATCCCACTTCAGATTTTTGTTTCAGTCAATAACTAGAAATTGAACCCACAAAAACTGATCGTGCTCCTTCTTCCTTCTGTTGAATGACGCACCAGTTCAAACGAAAACCAGATTTTTGGTTTCTTCCACTTCTATAATGCAACGTCCCAACTCAGGATTCGAAACAGAAAGTTCATATTTTACTCTTTCTTGTTGCTCCAACCGAAATCCCCAAAACAGAAAATTCAGAATTTTAAAATCATTTTTCTTCTTTCTTCTTTGCTGAACGTGAAATCCCAAAAATGAAAACCCAGATTTTTAGCTCGTTCCCTGAATTTCAGCTTGTTTCCCTTTATTTGAGCTCGCCCAAACCCAGAAACCAGATTGCAGTGCCCTTATTCTTCTTCCTTTGGTCTTCTTTTTCTACTTCGATCTTCTTCTTCCTCACGACCTTGAACGGATGGCCTAACAGAGCCTCTTCTTCCGTTCTTCATCAATGGCTAGCTCTGTCTTTTAAAGAGCTGAATCGCCCAGAAGATTCAATCATCACCACCAAACTTCATCCACAGAAATTTCCAGACTCATCTTCACCGGCACAGATCAACGAAACCAAAATTTTCTGGGTTCACGCACGATCTTTCTCTAGATTTCTAAATTTCTAACTCTCTTCCTCTTTTTTTTTTTGGCTAATCACTTCGATTTACTTAAAACTTTATTATAAGCTTATATATTTGTCAATAATATAATTACTTACTCATTTTAAGTCTTCTATTATATGTATAAATATTTTTCAAGTATTAATTTATTCTTAATTCTCCATTGCTACTTTCACCAATCAAGAAAAATTTTTTAATACTAAATTTCTTTTTTTCTTTTTTTTGTTATTTTATTTTAATTTCTCATTTTCTGACGAAATAGTATTTTATTTTATGTTTATTCACGACATAGCGTGCTCACGAAATTCTAGGGTGTTACAGGCTGTACAGTGTACCTGAGCCTTTATGTATGTTGTTGATTGATGATTGATTGACGATTGATCATGATTAATGGGCCCTAAAGTATGACTGTATAGTATACTTGAAACTTGACGCAAATAGAATTTATGTGTGATATTTGTGCATGGCTGGGGAATTGTAGCATACACCTAATTGCAAGATACGGCTGGGACTAGCGTATCACTGCATTTTGGAACCTCCAGGGAATACCAGGAGATTATCTCTTTCAGACCTAGCTCACAACAAACCAATTTATTGTGTGAAACAACAAATGTTTTGAAAGTGTTTGCATGTTTTGGATTTGATGTTTATAATGTTAATGATGTATAAAAATGACCCAATGGGCTTTCGAGCTCACTTAATCTTTATTTTTCAGGTACACACAAGAACCATAAACCTTGATTTTATAGGTTTTAAAGCAATACATAAAGAACCTCAGAGAGGTTAACTTTATTTTGTTTTGGGGTGTATTTTGATGTAATTATTAAACAAGGCAGACGCCTATTTTTTGTTGTAATTTATAATTCTACTTTTTATTTTTAAGTTTTGGACTTGAACATGACTCTTATATTTTGGAGTATATACAGGATATATTATTTCCATTGTTGAGATTTCTTCTGCTGCATTGAATTATTTTAATTGTTCATTTCATGCATGCATATAAACTACATTATAGGTGGAAGACAAGGAACAGGGAATAAAGAAATTTGACTATTCCAGTCCTCAGAGGAAGGTTAATCGATGATCCATTCCAAAAAATCGGGACCTGAGGCTGGGGTGTCACATACACTCCTGATGAACATCAAAATACACCATGAACATCAAAATACTCCTTCCTTTTCAACAAATGTGAAATTCGTTAAAAATGCATCAAGCGAAATTTTATTCTCTCATGAATCCATAATGAAATCATATTTGACCAAGTAAAAACTTTGCAGCGAAATAGCATTCCAAAATCATTTCTAAAGCATAGAATGAAAATACAAACATGGCCCAACAGGTCAAAGTTTGAAAATATTCAATTTCCATATGAAACAAATTAAAGTTAAAAGAGGGCTTGTGCCTAGTTCAAATTATTTACAACGAAGAGAATAAAACAGTAAACCAAAAGAAAATTGTGATGACCTCCCAGCGAGGTCTCTAGCAAAACAACGGCCCCATAGTACTGGCCTACTCCCGTGAGGTCAATGATCACCTAAAATAGAAAAAGGGGGATGAGCTCGAGAGCCTAGTGAATCATTTTTATACATCATTAGCATTATACAAACCAGAATACAAAACATACAAGCACTTTCATTATGATAGGCATTTCACACAATCACTTGTTTTGTTATCATCTAAGATTGAAAGAGTCCACAACCATCGGTATCCCCTGTGTGGTCCAAGAGCGAATCTGGGGGTAACACTTGAGGGCCAGTTACCTTTGGGACCATGATCTAAGGATGGAGGTCCACAATGACTCTCCGTTTGAAGACACAATCAACTGTCACAGTCAGCTTGGGTAGGGATACCCGCGATGACACCCTAAAGCCGATCACCGTGCCAGTACTTGGAGTTATTAAATCTTAATTTAATATTCCTTAGTCGTTCATGTCATTCAAAGTCATACATAGGCATCAAATGTAACATTTAAAGTAAACAAATCAGATATGTTCAGCCAATCATGGAGATCAACTCATAGGAATTCTCTATCTAAGCATGTTATAACGCAAGTAACCATACATCATGGATATAGACCAAGTCCATTCCAAATAAGGTCCATCAAGCAAGTCCTAGCATGCTTTGAAACACATCTTAAGCTAACCATACATCTTATTATGCATTCAAAATTTAGATAAGGCTAGGGAATAAGAAAATCACACCCACATTTGTATTCCTTTGTCTCACGCCTTGCCCCTCGCTGTGCATGCCTCAGATTATCAATCTATGGGGTTTTTAAACAATGAGAATATGTGAGTTTAAGGCATTCATGGCATAACTAAAATCATAATTTTTTGTGTTCTTTGCCCATGTGGTCCAAGATATACCCAAAATCAGAATGAAAATAAGATAATACTGGGTACATGATACATTGTCGCGGTTGCTGGAGGCGGCAACATGTGCTTAACACCTCAATGCATGGTTATTAGGCTTAAAACTCATATTAACTCAAGGAAAAATGACTTACGCTTGAGGAAAATGATTTAAAATGCTAAGAATACAAGATCTCAAAAGGGGTTTCGAGATTTACCTTATCATAAGCCACTTTTAAACATTCCTCAACTCGAACCCACCCTTGTTGATGTTATTCTTGGTAGATCTGAGCTTGAGAATGGTAGAGAATGGCTTGAAGGTGTTCAAACCACCCTTATAACTCAAAAAGAAACTTAAGAAATGAGATTGGAAGGTTTAGTGTGAGCTTGAAAAGAAAATTGTGATTTGTGACACATAAAAATCTAAATCTAGGGTTTCTACACACTTTTCGTTTATATAGAAATTGATGAATTACCGCTGTCACTATTCACCTACTATAGTCACTAGAATTACCGCGGTAGACGAATCGATGTACGTTGCTCGTTTTCTGGTTTTTCGAGTGATTATTGCGGGCGCTCAAACACTGACCACGGTCACCAGAATGAACTTCCCTGTTTCGTTTCTGGGTTTCTCTTGCAATTACCATGGTAATTATAGGACCGATCGCTTCAAAATTTAGATAAGGCTAGGGAGTAAGAAAATCACACCCACATTTGTATTCCTTTGTCTCACACCTTGCCCCTCGCCGTGCATGCCTTAGATTATCAATCTATGGGGTTTTTAAACAATGAGAATATGTGAGTTTAAGGCATTCATAGCATAACTAAAATCATAATTTTTTGTGTTCTTTGCCCATGTGGTCCAAGATATACCCAAAATCAGAATGAAAATAAGAGAATACTGGGTACACGATACATTGTCGCGGTCGCTGGAGGTGGCAACATGTGCTTAACACCTCAATGCATGGTCATTAGGCTTAAAACTCATATTAACTCAAGGAAAAATGACTTAAGCTTGAGGAAAATGATTTAAAATGCTAAGAAGACAAGATCTTAAAAGGGGTTTCTAGATTTACCTTAGCACAAGCCACTTTTAAACATTCCTCAACTCGAACCCACCCTTGTTGATGTTATTCTTGGTAGATCTGAGCTTGAAAATGGTAGAGAATGGCTTGAAGGAGTTCAAACCACCCTTATAACTCAAAAAGAAACTTAAGAAATGAAATTGGAAGGTTTAGTGTGAGCTTGGAAAGAAAATTGTGATTTGTGACACATAAAAATCTAAATCTAGGGTTTCTGCACACTTTTCGTTTATATAGAAATCGATGAATTAACGCTGTCACTATTCACCTACTATAGTCACTAGAATTACCGCGGTAGACGAATCGATGTATGTTGCTCGTTTTTTGGTTTTTCGAGTGATTATTGCGGGCGCTCAAACACTGACCGCGGTCACCAGAATGAACTTCCCTGTTTCGTTTCTGGGTTTCTCTTGCAATTACCGTGGTCATTATAGGACCGATCGCGGTCACCAGAAAATTGTATTTTCCTTCGTTTTCTAGGTTTGTTTAGGATAACCGCAGTAACTATTCCAATTGCTGCGGTTACCAGAACTAAATTTTTGGTGTTTAACATCTTTTTTTTGCCATTTCTCGTGCTTCCCGAATTGATATCACATTCACCTTTATTTTAAGTTTATTCAGATTCATAGTACGTGGTTTTCAAGTATTTTTGCTATTTTTATTCTTTTATTAAATTTGTTATTCCACTTTAACCATTCACTTACGATGTGGAGGTTTTACAGACTTTCAGGGTATTGTAACAAGGTACTTATGGTAGCAGATGATGAATGAACAAGGTACTTATGCTCCAGGTCCTTGGTTCGAATCTCTGCGGAGACTAAATAAAATCCCAACGGGAGAGGACAATACCTTGTAAATCACCGCTATAAGGCCTAGGTTGGTCTTGGGGGCCCAACGAAATCGGTCGTGACAATAAAAAGGAGCCTTTTTTATTGTCACACCCCAGACAGACACCACAGGCATGGTGACTCACAACGTACTATCCCTTCCCCTTGGGGATTTCTTTTGCCTCCGCAAAGATTTGAACCCACGACCTAGGGTATAAGTATGTAGATTTCGCAAATTTCGCTACCATTAAACCAATGGCTCAATGGCTGAATGGTAGTGGAATTTGCCAAATCTACATACTTATGCCCTAGGTCATGGGTTCGAATCTCCGCGAAGACAGAAGAAAACCCCTAGGGGAGGGGGCAATACCTTGTGAGTCACCACACCCGCGGTGTGTCCGGGGTGTGCGGTGTGTCCGACCCACGGTGTGTCGGGGTGTGACAATTTTATTTTCTGCCATAAAAACATTTTACATAAGCAAAAAATTAATTTTAAAGGTTATTAAAAAAATTCAAGTTAGTGCGCATCAATACGTGGAGTTTAATGCACGTATAAGATTAAATATGAAAAATAAATACGTTAGAAATTTTTTTTATAAAAATTAATTGAATTTGATTTGTGCATATAAAATGATTCTATGATAGGATAATTGTGATGGATCGAAACATAGATTTTGGAGTGAATATCGAAAATTGATTGGACAGTAATTGTGGGGAGTACTAATTATTTTTGGAATTATGTAACGTTGATATCATATCAAAACCTCTTATTTATATTAAATAAAATTGATGCGCATGAAAATATATATTAAATGAAATAATAAATTATATTACTAAATTTTATAGTAAATTTGAAATTGGCTAAGTAGTATTTAGAAAGTGAGATACATGCCCAACAGGATAATTTGTTGGTATTCAGTAAGTATTTCTTTATCTTGGTTATTTATATGACATTATAAACTGTTAGGATCACTGTAGGTGTAAAAGATCGCTATAGTAATATACAGTGAAATATTAGATTATCATCCTCTAAGAATGGTATGTTAATATCTCAAATCCTAATTTAATTTTAGTCTCAATTTTTAAGGCTCACAATTAAATTAAATATTAAAAACTTAAATTAAATCAAAAGCAAATTAAAAGCAAGTGAATATTAAATCAAAAACTATATGAAATAAGATTCTAAGATAGTAAAATATTATATATTTACCTTTAATATTTATTTTAATTAATCTAAATTCTATTTTTATATGTTATAACACTAATAATTAAAACTCTCTCTCAAGGCATCTTAATTCTATTAATTACATTACCTAATACCCCCTCTCGAAGCTTATAGTTAACAAATTAATGCATCAAATTCTAAATCACGTGCAACCTTCTATCAAATTAACAACTTCACAGTCAATTGTTGTTTTAAGTCTATACTTTGATTTTTTTTCAATTATTAAATCTCTCTCTTGAGTTAATTCAATAATCTGAAATCAATTTATTTGTGGCCAATAAATAAAAAGCAGTAAAACCACAGAATATAAAGTAATCCCTCAAAATAGATTAATCAAAATAAAAATTAAAAGTTCCAATAATCTAAATTACATCCTAGAAATTAAAATATTTAGCCAGACGTTGTTAATAAAGTATCAAACAAAAAATTGAATAAAGTAAAGATCATACTGGACTAGGTTTTGATCTTGTTCTTCAGTTCTTGTTTTTCAGTTTCGTCTCTTCTATTCTCTGCTCTATGGCCGTCTAACTGCTTAAAATCTCAAATAGTAAAATCTCGAATAATGAAAACTCAATGCCTAATATGATCTATTTATAATGTTTACATGTAAAAACTATTAAAAACCCCTAATTGTATATTAATACAAATAATCCTTGCCGCAAGATTGAAAACCCCTATCATGCCCCTTATTATTTGTTGTAAATTTGTTGCTCTGCCATTTTGTTCACTGAGATCATGTTGTTCTGTCTCTTATACCCATTCTGCCCCTCAATTCATCTCCTAATTTGATTCCTGTCTTATTCTTCTTCTTTCGATTTGCCCATGCTTTTCCTCTTAATTACAAAGTGTTGCCATTGTCAATTAAGCACAGGTTTCTAACCCCTAATTTGTCACAGTTGAGCCCTCAGTTTTCTTTCATATTTACATTTTTTTTCCACCCTTTTTACTCTCAAGTCATGGCCCCTAATATTTATTCTAGTCCACCCAACTTCATTTACTTTATTTACCATATGGCTACCTGTAACACCCCAATTTTCAATCGGACCTCCGTTCACGTGTTGTCTCACGTGTGGATCGTTGTCCGTTAAAAATCGAGATGCTACTTGAAAATTTTGTTCTGTCAAAATCTTCTCCTTCAAAAATTAAGCTCAAATTTTTTTTTCAAGTCAAAGTCTTGGTAAATATTTTGTATGAAACAAACGATCAAAACAATCTCTCAATACATTCATTGGATTAGCAATACAAATCATAAACAGTGCAGTGGAATAACTTTAAAAAAACCAGTATTAAAAGAGAAATGTTATACATATAAACTTGTTCTCAAAACTACTCAACTGAATTTAAAATCAAATAAATACACGAAAATCATTTCGAAAATATTAAACAAAATACCACTCTTAATACCACCTATCCCAGATTACCTCCCCAATGAGGTGTCCCATCTAAGTGTAAGTCTTCTGACGTAGTCTGTTGCGTACTACGCCCAATTATTCCTAAAAAATAGAATAAGAGTGAGCTTGAAAGCCCAGTAGATCTTTTCTACACATCACATCCATTAGACAGACCCAATCCAAAATATTATAAACACTTTCAAACGTTAGGCGTTTTAAACATTCATTTGTTTTAGTATAGTCTAAGATCGGAAGAGGGTTGAGATGCCTCTCGGTATTCCCTATGATTCAATCTAATCGCAATCATAGAGGCCTCAGGTACTGGTACCATCTAAAATCAGTCATATCTTAGTATCACAACCTAAGAGAGAGTACTTACTACAGCTTGTACTGTCTCCGAATGACTTCGAGTTGTCGCAGGCACCTCCTGGTGAGAATACCTGCAATCCGCCTTGCGGCTTGACAATCGCACTGGTACGTGGATTCTTAATAAACCATCATCTTAGTTTTTGTTTTACAAACAATCTCAATCACGTCAAGCATCATACTACATATTAGAAAATATAATCCAAACTATGCTTGCAAGTTAACAGGATAAGGTGCATGAATAAACAATAGGATCTAAATGTATATTTTCCTAGTCATGCATGCCATAATTGAGTAAATTTAAGTCCATGTCATGAACTAATCACGCATGGATTAAATAATTCATCATACATCACTCATCATTCAAATAAGCGAATCAATTTCAATCAATTTCCTAATAAAATTCTAATAACCTAGAACTATTTAAACAAATGTTTTAAATCTTAAATCCATACATATGAGCAAGAAAATAATGCCCACCTGATTCTGAAGATCTTCAGGGCTTCTTTGCTTTCCGTCGAGATAATCGACACTCTAAAATGTGAGAATCTGAAATTCAACACTTAATAAAATTATTCTTAAGTTTAAATGATTTCTTAGATAATTAAAAAGTCCAAATATTAATTTTCAACTAATTTAAAGTTATTCCAAAATTCTAAAACTTTATATATTCTAATTAAAATACTTCTAAGTCCTCTAAATTTCTATAGTTTGTAATCACAATTTTAATAATTTACTTACAAGCCTTTTTGTAGAATTTGACTTTTAATAACTTAATCTTAGAAAGTTAAATAATTTATTAATATCATAATTAATATAATTATGAACAAAATACGATTTCTAAATGTCGGGACCCCTTCCCAAAGTTAAGGGCGGTCCGACCGGCACAGCGGCCTGACGAAACTCTCTCACCAA
>JAJIYU010006018.1:0-21344 GCA_030144865.1 Tinospora cordifolia | reverse complement strand
AAAAATTTCTTAAAATCTTTGAAATTAATTTATTCAACTTATTTTATTTATTTTAAATTTTTGACAAAATTCTGGGGTATTACACTATGCTTGGCTGGTATGGAACGGTCAGATATAGTAGGGCTCAGAAAACCTTAGTTGTTGAGACATTTGCAAAATTGATTGGGTGTGGTAATTTTCTGAGTAGAAGTCTAAAGGGAAAGGCTAGAGTGTTATGAGACACTTGAACCTGGAAGCTTAGATGGAAGCCTAGAACTTTGCTATGCTAGCATGAAATTGCATGATTATATGATTATTTGAAAGCATGCCTTATTTGCTTATATGTAAATCATATGAAATGAAATCTTGTACCCAAGAACAAAAAGAACTTAGAAGTATAAACATATAGGTCATTGAACAAATCAAGAACCTAGAGACATGAATTTAAAGTTATGATAATATGAACGGAACGAGACCCTAAGGAAACAAATAATGAAAAGATTTTCAAAATTCAACCCAAACACTGATGTCGAGAAAACGAACTGGGAAGAGTTCATGGAGATCTTTTATGAAAAGTTTTTTTTTGAAGCGACACTGAGGAAGCTACAAGAAGATTTCATCCAGTTGAGTCAGAGGGACCTGCCTATAGTCGAATATGAAAGGAAGTTCACTAAATTGGCCAAATTCTCACCAAAAATGATTAGGGAAGAGGGAATGAAGGCCAATCATTTTGCAAAAGGTCTCAAGATGGAGATCGGAAATATAGTAAGGACTCTCAGCCGAAAGTCGTATAGAGATGTCTTATAAAAGGCTATAACACTAAAACAAGAGCTCAACCTAGAACAAAGGTTGAGAGGGGAGAACAAGAGGCTTAGGAATGAAAAATATCAAGGGACTCAGAAGAAAATCAAGAATGGTAGGAAAACCCCATAGAAACAGGGGCAAACCAAAGATGAGTCTAAGGAACAGGCAAGGAGACAAAGGTTGTGCTACATATATAGGCATATTCGTTATATTGCTAGAATTGCCCAACTGCACTTGTTCAGACTCATCAACAACAACCACCATAGGGATGAGGTTGGAACGATCGTCCTCGAGGTAGGAAGCGACAACAGAATGCCAATCAGGGGCAGAATCAAGGTCTTGGTCAAAACCGAGCTAGAATGTTTGTTGTTGAGATCCAAGAAGATCAAGTCCCTATTATTCTTATGATTTAATTTTGTTGTGAGATTGTTATTTGACTCGGGTGCCTTTAAATCATTTGTCTCTAAAGAACTAGCTGATAGGTTATAACTCGTGACAAAAACACTACCCATAACTTTGAATGTGTCCACACCAATAGAGACCATTGTTACCTCAAAAAGAATGTATAGTTGTGACTTCAGGTTTGGGATAAACTCATATCAGTTGACCTATACACCTTATCATTTTATGGCTATGACGTGATGGGTTGGTTAGACTGATACTAAACTTAGATAGATTTTCCTAAGAAGCGAGTAACCATAACCCTACCTTTGAGAAAAACCTATAAAATTAACGGAGATATGCGAAAACTACTGAGGAGTCCAACCATAGCCACGTTAAAGTGTTTAGAGAAGAAGAATGAGTTTGAGAGACTCTCAAAGGAGGACTCTATTGAACATAAGAAAATCCAAAACCAAGTAGTTGTTAGGGAATGCGAAGATGTATTCTAAGACGACTTACCTAGATTACCACTTGCTAGAGAATTATAGCTCAAGATTGAACTTTACCTTGGAACTAACCCTATAGCCATACCTCCATAGAGAATGGCTCTAGTAGAATTGATCGAGTTGAAATTTCAATTAGATGAGCTATGGGAGAAAGGTTTCATTAGGCCGAGTGAGTCACATTAGGGAGCTCCCATCCTGTTTGTGAAGAAGAAAGATGATTTTGTGAGACTATGTTACCGGAAGCTGAACCAGGCAACCATAAAGAACAAGTACCCTCTACTGAGGATTGAAGACCTATTTTATCAGTTGAGAGGAGCCACTCATTTCTTAAAGATTGATCTTAGGTTGGAATATCACCAATTGAGAATTAGGGAGTTTGATATGCATAGGATAACCTTTAGGACACGATATGGATACATTGAGCTCACTATGATTCCCTTTGGTTTGACCAATGCCCCAGCAACATTCATGGTTTAATGAACCGAGTGTTTAGATAATACTTTGACCAATTTGTGGTGGTATTCGTGGACAACATCTTGATTTATTCTAAGTCATAAGCTAAACACTTAGAACACTTGCAGATAGGGTTGGAGACCCTCAAAAAGCACCAACTATATGCCACGTAATGTCCTAAATTCTTTGTACACAATTAAATGAAATTTATTATTTATTTAGTCAAATTTGGGTGCAAAATGAAACTGGTCTCATATTAGGGCTACATCTGGTAAGTTTCCAAACTCTCATTTAGTGCCCCTTAGGTACCCAAAATAGCTTGAAATGAAGTAAGGTGAGATGAACCAACTAAGGGACAATATATCTAAAAATTAGAACAATTGCGCGAGCTTAAAGTTTTCACTTGCCAAACGCCCTTCAGGGGGTCCAAATTAGATAAAGATTGTCATTTAGGGTACTTTGGGGGATCAAAATAACCCAAAACAAAATGGAATGATACGAACTAACAAAATGAATGACATATCCTAAAATCAGAACAATTGACCAAGATTTGGATTTTTATTTGCCTAGTGACTTCAGTGGTCTTAAATAAGGAATATTTTTGAAGGAAAACCACCTAGGGCCAAACCATACCTTAATATGTGCATTAGGCTCATGTGATTCTAAAAACTATAAGATATAAATCATAATTTCATGTAAATAAGGAGATATTAATTTTTATTTAATTTTTGTGAACCCATGAAGTCATGGCCACTCCTAACATGTGCAAGTTACATGGATGGAACACCATGATCATGTACACCCTACCCTACACCATGATCATGTATACCCTACCCTACCCAAAGCTCCATGGGACATGTCCATTATTTGAATAATTGTAAAATGATCTCATATCCCATGCAAATGATTCAGTATACCCACATTTGTAGGTGTTTTAGATGGTCTAGAAACCATGAGACATGATTCCATATACACCCCTACTTGATTGTACATACACACCCCCACTTAAGCCAAAATCAGCCCAACCATGTACATGTGTGCACACATGTGAGCAACCGTATTTAGACAAGTTCTTAAAACAAAGATGAGCATCTTTAACTATTATATGGTGTCCTCCCAAATCTGATATTGTACACCCTTGCTTGATGTCCAAGAAATAAAAGAATAGAAAAGTATTCTTTGTATGTTTGTGTGATGAGTAGGCAAGGAAACCAACAAGGAAAGTTGTCATGAGCACATATGGGACGTCCCATTTAAATTACAATATGATTGAAACCTCTTTTGTATTCACACATAGTCAGGAAACAAGATTGTAATCATATCTTTCTAATTAGAAATCTATAGTGGTCCTACTTGCCAACCATGAGCACACTTGCCCTCTTTATGCAAACTATCCCCTTATGAGTTTGGAAACATACCCAAACATGGTAAGCTGCCCTAGATGCCCCTTGAGCTCATGAACACCTATAAATACCCCCTCTTGCTCAAATTAATCTCATCCCAAAGCAAAGAGTTGACACTTTCCTCTTTGCTTGTTCTTGCCTTCTCCTTGGCACCACTTCTAACTCCTTTTTCTTTCTTGTATGAGAAGTCCTTATTTTAGTATTTTAGAGAGTCATCAAAGTAGTTTTGTTGGTGATTAGAAGTTCCTAAAGTTCTAAAATTGGTGGATAACGGTAACCTTTACCTGATTTTACAAAGAAACTCAGATTAAGGTGGACGGGGTTTCTTCAACTTCTACTTTGCTCTTCCAAATTTCTAGCATGTTCATGCTTGTTTGAATTCTAGTTTTCAGTATGTTTTATTTTTGTTTCAGCATGTTTAATCATATTTTAATTTTAGTTTAACATGTGTTTATACTTTAATCACTCATAAGAGCATGCCATGCTTAGAATTCATGTTCATGATTTAATTCAATGTTTCATGCATGCTATGTAATGTTTTCATGCTATCTTGGTTGTTTAAAATTTTGATATTTACATTTCAATTTTTTTTTTATGATTATGTGACTCTTAAATATAAAAAATTGAAAATAAGAACCATGTACTGTCATATTGACTTGTATGGGTGTTATAGGTGTTCTTAACACATGCTTGGAGTGTGTGGTTGCGGGGCGCAACTACGGGATACTTGGTATATGGTATCCAATGAAAAGTGATAAAAAAATGTCTTTCCACCCTAAGGAAGGGTATCTAAATTAAAAGCGTTCAAGGGACTAGAACTCCTTTCAGTCTTAACGTCAACTACAACCAAAAAGTTACTTGAATCACTTAATGCATGAAAGTGTTTGAATTTGTATGTGGTGTTGATTTGAAATAGTAACTTAGTTGTTTAATGAATGATTCACTGGGCTATATGCTCGTCCCTCCCTTTTATTTTTTAGGAATTTGAAATGTATGATCAAGCTTGTGAAGGATTTGGAAAATCTATTTTTAGAAAGTTTCTATGTAAGGGCATATCGCCCAAATTTTGAATAATGACTTCTACTGAATTTTTGTTTTAAATTTTAGAGTTATGTATTCTTTCTTTTGGTTATATGAATTCAATAATATGTTTCTTTATTTTATTTTGAATAAATAAAAAGTTTGAAGTTTTCTTTTATTTACTTGTATTATCTTGTTGAAAATTAAACTCAATGGAAGTGTATTTATGAGTATTTCAATAAGTATTAGAATAAAGGAATTGAGACGCAAGTTGTGTACTTGTAAGTGTAATATAGGACCCAACCCGCCTTGTGGTTGAGCTTAAACTTGTTTCCAGGGGGTTGGGGTGTTACAAAGGTGGTATCAGAGCCTAGGCTTTAGGTGCCTTGGGCTAAAATTAAAAAGTCAATCAGTGGCTATTTGATTAGAAATAGAAACTCAAATTAGGGTTTAACTTTAAATTGAATCGAATCTTGAATGCCATGGGCTAGAATTAGAAAGTTAATCAGTAGCTGTTTAGCTAGGATTGGAAACCAAATTAGGGTTTCACTTGAAATTGAATCGAATCTTGAATGCCCTACCTTCTATTTTTGAAATTGATAAACAATTTAGAAAATGTTTTTAAAATGGAAATATATGTTTTTTGAAATATTTTATTTCGATACATTGACTACAAGTTGAGCTGATAGTGGGCAAGTCTTGTCCCGAATAAAGCTAAACATTGAAAGAGAGGTGGGTTATCTCACCATAGAAAGTGTAGTTTCTAAGAAGACTTCAATTTCGGTGTTTGATCTTGAGGTTGTCCCACTAGCTTATATGAGTATCTGAGTTAAAGAACACCCTTACATTTTAAATAAAGAAAATTAGAAGGTGAAAAATTAAGGCAAGAAACTGATTAGAAGTCCAAAAATATGCCAAAGGCGGTATCTTAACTAGACAGAGGTTGTAAGTCAACCAGATTGAACCCTAGGTCCAGAGAAAAAACCTTAGGTAGAAACATGGTGTAGCCATGGGAAGCACAGTGGATCAAAAGCATAAATCTTTGGGGCATAGGCTAGAGACTAACATTTGTGTGAAAACAAAAAATTGTTTGATCAGGACACAGGAAAGGGATGTAATAACCTAAAATTTGGTCAAATAATTAAAGATAAATAAGTTTAATGAAAATAAATGAAATAAGATTTCAAGACATCTTTGAGTGCAAATAGTGGGTTGGCAAATGAAAATATATATATATATATATATATTGGAGATATAGTATAAAATAGGCAAATAAGACCTTAATTTGATAATTGAATAAAAATTTCAATTTAGTTTAAAGAGTTGCTTAAGAAATTAAAAAAAATTAAATAAATAAAGTATATACATATATACACATATATATAGGTTAATGTGTGTATCAATAATATGTGTTAATACTATATATTATAAGAATATCTATATAGAGAAATTTACATAATTAAATAAAAATGTAGTATGCATGTATTTATTTAAAATAAATAAAACATTATCTAAGTATCAATTTATAATTATATAAATGATTATCTGAAAATAAAATATGAAATAAATAAAAATATATGGAAATGGAAAATGTAGATTATTTATTGGCATTAAAAATATTAAAGAAATAGAAATATATCAAATAAATTCAATATTAAAGAAATAGAAAGGGAAAACATTAACAAGTCAATAAAATAGAAGGACATGTGCAAAAATCATGTTTACATCAATATAAAAGTGTGTAATTGGCAATTTTTGAATAATAGCAACCTTAAAAAGCAAAGTTGGTAATTAGAAACTACAACCAACGATCCAAACTCGATCTGTCCGATCCAACGAATGAAATCAAAGCCCAAAATAGCGCTCAGGAGCACCGGATCACTGAAATCCAATGACCCATAATCAATCCGCCTGATCAAATGGTTCGGATTCGTTTCGTTGATCACAAACAACACTGCGCTCGAGGTTAATAGCGTGGCTTGGATCGGTGTTTGCGTTCTGTGCTGCGCTCGAGGTTCATCAACGGTGAAGATCAAAGCCGCAGTTGTTGATCGCGAATGGTGTTAACTTCTAGGACGATCGGATAGTTTGGATTTGAGGCATGTTTGATCGATCGAGGTTGATCAACGATCCATGCTAGTTTCGTTGATCGCAAATAACCGTGCTGCAATCGAGGCTCATCTGACGAACGAGATCTAAGGCACTGATCTTGTGCTACGATCCCGAAAAATCGATGGTCCACAACGAATCTGTTAATCTTGATCACGATCTGAGTGCTGCAATTGAGGATCATCAATGGTTCAGCTTTCCTGCTCCGATTATAAGCGAGAAAATTTAAAAAAATTTGATTAAATCCAAAAAAACTTTCAAAAAATTCAAAAAATTTATTTCTAAATTCCAGAAATATTATTCCAATGCACTTGCTATTTTTCTATGCTTGAGGAGCACAAAATTTTGAATAATTGGCAAGTTTCCTACAAGGAGAGCACCAAAAACTTACCAATCTATGCCATCTTAAACTCTATATAAAGGACCCCTAATGCTCTCATTATTTTCATCCCAAATCAAGAGCATACTAGTCCCTCTTGACTCTCTCTATCCTTCTTTTTGGCAATCCCCTCAGTCTTGAGTGATCATGAACTGTTCTTGAGTGTTCTTGAGTGTTTTGAAGCTTTGGAGTAACATAAATTTGTCAGATTTCAGAGGTGTGCAGAAAAGACTTATTTAACGTGGAAGTGATTTGTAAATTTTACTTCTTTATTTTAATTTGAATAAGTCTTGCATGTGTGATGATGTTTTAAAGTTGAATGATTGAATATGTGTTTTAAATATGCATGTTTTATTTGATGTGCCCTGAATATACATGTTATGCATGTTTAGAAATCAAGAATAATAATGCATGATATGCTTGAACTATGCCTTGAATAAATATCTAATGGTTCATGTTATGTACGTGTTGCATCGATGGTTTAATTTGATATTGTGTATTTTATCACTAAGAAAAGATTAAATAATGATTCAATCCACGTACGAGTGTAATGATAGACTGCATATTGTCATCATGTGTGTTCCACCCTCGATCTGGCTTGCCAGCTTACCTTTGATGACTTTGAACTGGGTTTCCAAGAGTGATCCCACTTCATAGATATTGGGTTTGAGTTTCCAAGAGTGATTCTTTCTTCCAACGATGTGGAACATAGAGATTAAACTCTTTCGGTCCAAATGTCAACCATAAATAAGAAATTTGTTTGAATCGCCTAATGTATAAAATTTTTTGATATGCTTGGTTTGTTTAAATTGAAATAATGATTTAAATGTTAGAAAGATCCACTAGGCTATGTGCTCACCCTTCTTTTTGTTTTTCAGGTAATTGATTTACATAAAGAACATGAATATTAGTTAGGTTCTTTTTATTTAAAAACATTCTAATTTCTATGTAAGAGCATGTTGGCCAAGTTTTAAAGCTCTCGCTGCAATAGTTTTTCTTCAAGATCAAATTATGTACTCAATTTTATTTAATCAGTTGAGTTTATGAATTTCAGTTATTTCTTATACTATTGCCTTATTAAATTCTTAAATTTAAATTATGTACTGCTAAATAAAGTTAAAGCATGAAATAATTGAAATAGAAAGTGATGCAAGTTGTGTACTTGTAAATGTGACATTGGCCCGACTCGCCGTTTGGTTTAGTCCACTGTCAAGAGAACGGTGGTGATGTCCAAATGCTTAAAGATACGGGGGTTGGGGTGTTACAAGGGAAGTTTCTATTTCTTTTGGATTCTATGTAATATGGGATGCATAGGAATTTGGGGTCATAGAGGAAGCCTGTACTCAAAGAATGATATGCCATGTGTGGTGAATGATTGGTAACACTGGCAAAATGGGTTTCTCTATGCTCCCTGGTATGGGACGGTGGAGTATAGTGGGCTCGAAAACCTTAGTTATCAAGTGATTTGTGAAATTGTTTGGGTGCAGCTCTATTTCGGGTGAAAACCTAAGTGGAAGGGTTAAAGTGCTATGAGACACTTGAACTTGAAAACTTAGGTGGAAGCTTAGAACATTGCTGTGCTAGCTTAATTGTATGATTGTATGGTATGCATGCTTTGCTATTTATTTAGTTTGAGACCAAATCCTATACCCATGCATGAAAAGAACTTAGAAGAAAAACTTTGACGCCATTGACTAAATTGAGAACCTAAAGACGTGAATCTAGAGTCACGATAGTGCAACCATTTGATGAGGCAAATACTAACAACTTACTCAAATTGTAGAAAATGGCTAGAGCAAGGAAGTACGCCACGAATCGACCACCTCTAAATGAGACTGAGCATTGGGAACAACAACTACTTGCTGGAATGGAGGCATGGAAGGAGGCCATGATGAATTGTTGAGGGTACTTCCACAGATAATCCATCAGGTGGTTCCATAACCTCGAGTACCTGAACCTATCCAGGTTCAACAGCCAACACCTATGGCCCAAGTCCCGAACATCAGAGGGCTCAAGAAGGTTTAGAGTCCTAACTCGACGAGCTCCGAGAAAAAGGCTTTATCAGGCCGAGTGAGTCACCTTGGGGAGTTCTAGTACTGTTTGTAAAGAAGAAAGATGGTCCTATGAGACTTTGTGTCGATTATCGAAAGTTGAACCAAGCTACAGTGAAGAATAAGTATCTTGATGACCTATTTGATCAATTGAGA
Organism: Tinospora cordifolia; assembly: GCA_030144865.1. Taxonomy (NCBI): domain Eukaryota; kingdom Viridiplantae; phylum Streptophyta; class Magnoliopsida; order Ranunculales; family Menispermaceae; genus Tinospora; species Tinospora cordifolia. The sequence goes on along the minus strand of JAJIYU010006018.1, from coordinate 12,103 downwards.
GGAAGCACCCATTTCTCAAAGATTGATCTTAGGTCGGGATACTACCACTTAAGAATCAAGGAGTCTGATATACACAAGACTACCTTAAGAACAAGATATGGACACTTTGAGTTCACCATGATGCCCTTTGGTTTGACCAATGCCCCGACAACATTTATGGACTTGATGAATCAAATGTTTAGACAATATCTTGACTAGTTTGTGGTGGTATTTAGAGATGACATTCTAATCTACTCCAAGTCAGAGGCTGAACACTTAGAACACTTGTAGATAGTGTTGGGGACCCTTAGAAGGCATCAGTTATGTGCCAAGTTTAGCAAGTTTGAGTTTTGGATGAAGATGGTCAAGTTCCTTGGCCATGTAGTATCAACAGAAGGCATCTCTATATTTTCAGAGAAGGTGGAAGTGGTTATGGATTGGAAGCAACCTAAGATAGTTATAGAGATTAGGCGCTTCTTAAGTCTCGCTGGGTACTATAGAAGGTTCATCGAAGATTTTTCCAAACTAGCAGAACCTATAACCAAGCTGACAAAGAAGGGAGTTAAGTTCGATTTAAATGAGAAGTGTGAATGATCATTCCAAGAACTGAAGAAGAGATTGACTACACCCCTTGTCCTAGTCACTCCAACCCATGGTGTTACTTATACCCTCTATACTGATGCATTGCTGAGCAGACTTAGAGCAATACTTATGCAGGAAAGATGAGTAGTCACTTACGCCTCACGACAACTAAAGGTCTATGACAAGAATTACCCTACTCACGACCTAGAATTAGTAGCCATCATATTTTTCCTAAAGATTTGGAGACACTACCTTTATAGCGAAAAATTCGATCTATTTTTAGATCATAAGAACTTGAAGCACATCTACACCCAAAAAGAGTTGAACCTAAGGCAATGTAGGTGATGGAGTTCCTTAAGGATTACGATTTCCAATTACACCACCATCTAGGGAAGGCTAATGTAGTGGCTGATGCCTTAAGTAGAAAGTTCAACTACCAAGAGGAAGAAAAGGGCCAGATGTACTAGTTGATCGAAGACTTTAGGCTGGGCATAACCTTGGATGACAAGCAAGATGTAATACCTTAAATTTTCTACACTCAATTAAATGAAATTTATCATTTATTTAGTAAAATTTGGGCACAAAATAAAACTAGACTCATTTCAAGGCTAAATCTGGCAAGTTCCAAAACTCTCATTTAGTCCCCCTTAGGGATCCAAAATAACTTGAAATGAAGTAAGGAAATATGAACCAGCTAATGGGACAACATATACAAAATTAAAATAATTGGTCGAAGTTAGGTTTTCATTTGCCAAACACCTTTCAAGGGGTCCAAATTAGGAAAGAATTGACGTTTAGGGTACTTTGGTAGATCAAAATGACCCAAAACAAAACATAATGGCATGAACTAACAAAATGAATGACATATCAAAAAATTAAAACAATTGGCCAAGATTTTGATTTTCATTTGCCTAGTAACCTTAGTGGTTCTCAAATAAGAAAAGTTTTTGAGGGAAAATCACCATGGGCCAAACCATACCTTAAAATGTGCATTAGGTTCATGTGATTCCAAAACTATAGGTTATAAATCATAATTCTTTGTAAATAAAAAGATATTAATTTTTATTTGATTTTTGTGAACCCATGAAGTTATGGCCACCCTAAGCATGTGCAAGTCACATGGGTGGAACACCATGATAATGTGTACCCTCACCCTACCCTAAGCTCCATGGGAAGTTTCCTTTATTTAAGTTCTTGTAGAATGATCCCACGTGCCATGAAAATGATCAGGTATGCCACCCGTTTGAGATGTCCCACTTAGTATTAAGAAACCATAAATGAATGATTCCATGTGCACCACGATGGGATCATTTACACCATGCTCTACACACCAAAAACATCCCAAATAATCCAAATTAGAAGTTTCTAATTTAAGAATAGAAGTTGCTAAAAAATGTTTCTAAACACCCAAGGGACAGGATTAGAAGTTTTTATTGCAAGAGTAGTAGTTGTTGAAAAATTTTTCTAAATACCTTAGGAACAAGATTAGAAGTTTCTAATTCAAAATAAAAGATTGTCAAATCTTGTTGATTTGGTATGCATAAGAAAAGGAATCCATTACCAATACATATTGGAAAGTTGTCTTACTCACAATATCACACCTCAATTAACTTCCAATCAAAGAATAGAAAGTATCCTAAATCCTTTCTATGTTCACACATAAATAAGAAATCAAATAAAGCTTATATCTTGTGTTTACACTAGAATTTGGAAACCAAATCAACTCACATTCTAAACCGTGTGCACAATCAATCTATGCATTCCAAAACGTCCCAATAGAGGAATGGAAAGGTTTTCTAGTGTAAGCACGCTCAAATCGTCCTCTGGTTCTCATGAAACAAGATATAAACTCCTCATGCTCTCATTCTTCTCATCCCAAAGCAAAGAGTTGACACTTCCCTCTTTGCTTGTTCTTGCACTCTTCTTGGCACCTTTTCTCACTCTCTTTTCTTTCTTGTATGAGAAGTTCTTATTTTAGTATCTTAGAGAGTTGTTCAAGTAATTTTGTTAGTGATTAGAAGTTCATGAAGTTCTAAAAGTGGTAGATAAGGGGAACCTCTACCGAATTCAACAAGAAACTCACATTAAGGTGGATGGGATTTCTTAAACCTCTACTTTGCTATTTTAAAATTTTAGCATGTTCATGCTTGTTTAAATTATAATTTTCAGCATGTATTATTTTAGTTTTAGCATGTTTAATCATATTTTAATTTTAGCTTAGCATATTTTTATGTTTTAATAACTCATGAGAGCATGTCATGCTTAGAATCCATGTTTAAAATTTAATTCAATGTTTCAAGCATGCTATGTGATGTTTTCATGCTTTCTTGGTTGTTTAAAATTCTAAAATTTATATTTTGAATTTATTTCATGATTATGTGATCTTAAACATAAGAAAGTGAAGATAAGAATTGCGTACCATCATAGTAGTCTAAGTGATGCTTTGGGTGTTCTTTGCATATAATTAGTATATATGAGTAACATCACTAAGTGTGGATGTGTTTTAAAGTACTTGGAATGTGGATGTGTGATCCTTATTTCTAATGGAATGTGACAAGATAAATTATCATTTCATTCCAGACTAGGAGTATTCTAATAAAGAACATCAATGGTTTAAAACCCCAACCCTAACAAAATATTGTTTGAAACACTTAATACTTGTGCATGATTGAGTTTGGATGTGCTATTGATTTGAACTAGTAACTTAGTTGTTTCATGAATGATCCACTGGGCTATGTGCTCACGCCTTCCTTCTATTTTTTAGGAAATTGAATTTCATGAAGACTATGGATTTTTTTTTAAACTCTCCTTTTAAAAAGTTCATATTGCAAGGGCATACGTCCCAAATTTTGAATAAAAACTTTCACTGAATTTTACTTTTAGATTTTAGAGTTACGTACTCTTTCCTTTTATTAAATAAATTTAATAATGTATATCTTTATTTTGAGTAAATAAAAAAATTTGAAGTTTTCCTTTATTCACTTATATTATGTTGTTGAATATTAAACTCAATGGAAGTGTACTTATGAGTATTTCAATAAGTGTTAGAATAAAAGAATTGAGATGCAAGTTATGTACTTTCAAATGTAACATAGACCCCAACCCCGCCCTATGGTTGAGCTTAAACCTGTCTATAAGGGATTGGGTGTTACAAAGGTGGTATAAGAGCTTAGGCATTAGTTGTTTGGCCAAAATAAGAAAGTTTCCTCTAATACCAAAGGTGGCATCAGAGCCTAGGCTTTAGGTACCTTGGGCTAGAATTAGAAGATCAATCAGTGGGTGTTTAACTAGAATTAAAAACTCAAATTAAGATTTCACTTTGAATTGAATCAAATCTTGAATGCCTGAGATAGAATTAGAAAGTCAATTAGTGGTTGTTTGACGAGAATTACAAATTCAAATTAGGGTTTTACTTGGAATTGAATTGAATCTTGAATGCCCTACCTTCTACTTTTGAAATTGAAAAACATTTTAGAAAGCGTTTTCAAAAATGAAATATATGTTTTTGAAATGTTTTATTTGGATACAAAAACTACAAGTTGAGTTGATAGTGGGCAAGCCTTGTTCCCATTAAAGCTAAAAATTAAAAGTGATGTGGGTTATCCTGTCTTAGAAAGTGCGGTTGCTATGAAGATTTCAATCTCACCGCCAAAATCACATATATGAGTAGTTTGGGTTGAATAACATGTAATACCTCAAAATTTTGTCAAATAATTTAAAATAAATAAAATAAGTTAAGTAAATTAATTTTAAATATTTTAAAAAAGTTTTGGATAAAAATTGTGGGTTGGCACATGAAAAATAAAATATATTGGAGACATAATATAAAATATGCAAATAAGACCTTAATTTGATAATTAAATGAAAATTGTAATGTACGTGCATTTATTAAAAACAAATCAAACATTATGTAAATATTAATTTCTAATTACATAAATTATTATCTGAAAATGAAATATGAAATAAATAAAAATACATGGAAATGAAAATTGTAGATTATTAAATTATTTGCCTTAAATATATTGAAGAAATAGAAAAATGTCTAGTAAATACAAGATCAAATAATTAGAAAGGGAAAAATAATGGTAAGTCCCTAAAATAGCATGATTTGTGCAAAAAATTAATGTTTACACAAATTAGAAAGTGAGATTGGGTTGATAATTGTCAAAACTCGGATAATAGAAGCTTTAGAAGTTGATTTTGATAATAGAAACTGCATCCAATGGCCATGATCGAGTAATCATCACGATCTGCAATCCAACGGCTCAAATCAAAACCAAAACAACGCCCGAATGCACCGAATCATCGAGATCAAACGGCTCACAATTGATCATTTCAATCCAACGGTCCAGATCATAGGCGCAAAACGTTAATCGCGAAATCGGACCGCACACGGTTGTCGAGGAAGATAGGACGGGCCAGATCAAAAGCGCAGTCAGAGATCGCGAACACACAGCCATCGAGGATCATCCGACGGCTCGAACGAGATTCGTTGATCGCGATCAAGATTCGCATGAAGCATCCGATGATCATCCGACGGTCCAGAAAGTCACATTCCATCGATCGCGAACTAAGTGATGCACTCGAGGATGATCTGAGCATTGAGATTTGAGGCTCTGATAAATCCGAGATTTGCGTGTGAAACCCGAGGAAAATCTAACGGTCTAGATGCAATCCGCTCGATTCGAGTACGTATGTGTGATACGAGGAAAATCCGACGGCTCCGATCCACTGCTCCGATATTAATATCGGAAAAATCCAGAAAAAAATCGATTAAATACTCCAAAAATTCAAAAAATCAGTTTCTAAATTCCCAAAAATTTCCAAAAAAAATTTCTTGCCAATCTCCTATGCTTGGGAGGCACGAAATTTTGAAGAATTGGCAAGTTTCCCACAAGATGACACCCCAAACTTGCCATTCTCCACTCCTTTGAACTCTATATAAACACCTCCCATGCTCACAATTCATCTCATCTTAAGAAACAAGAGTTTAATCGTCATCTTGTTCTCTAAGCCCTCTTCTTGGCTCTCCTTCTCACTTTCTTTTTTCTTTTGTGTGTGAGAAGTTCATTAGTTTGGGAATTGGTTTTGGGTGATCTTCTTGGTGTTTGAGCTTTGGGAAACATTGCTTCAACTTTGGGGAGAAAGCAACACAAGGTGAAAGTGATTTCTCTTACACCCCTTTTTCTTATTCAAAGTTCTAGCATGTTCATTGTGTGTATGATTTTAAAATCAAAGGATTTTCAGTTCTAGCATTCTAAAATATTTTTCAGTTTTAGATTTGATTCATATTTGAATTGATGCATGCATATTAATCATGACATGCCTAGTATCATGTTTAGGTTTTATTTCAATATGTGATGCATGATTTTGAGTGTTCCATGATTGAGTTTTCAGTTTGATTATATGCTCAATAACAAAGATGATGGTGATAATAACTATGTACCATCATAGCACACATGTGGGTTGCTATGAATGTTCTTTTCATATGATTAGTTCATATGGTCTCAAGACCAAAGTACTTGGTTGGTGGGTAATGTCCCATGAAGTCCAAAAGTCCAATGAAATTGGCTAAGAAAAGTCATATTTCACTCTAAGGAGTTACTTTGTTAAGAACATCAAGGGCTTCAAAAACCCTTTTGGTCTAAAATCTCAACTTTAAACAAATGGATGCTTGAAATGCCTAATGTATGCAATTTTTTGAAATATGGATGTGCTATTGTTTTGAGTTTGAAAAATAGTTGTTTGATAAAGATCCACTAAGCTTTGTGTTCACCCCTTCCTCTCTTATTATTCACGGAATTAAATTATGAAGACATAGAAATTGAATATTTTATTTAGCAAGTTTCTATTTTCCTTTTTTTATGTAAGGGCTTGTTGCCCAATTTTGATTAAGACTTCCGCTGAAAGTTAGTATTTCTATTTTGAGAAATGATGTACTAGTTTATATTACAAAGTTATGTACTTTCTTTTATTAATAAAGAAGTCAAATTCTTCTTTACCTTTAATTGCCTTGATTTTATTAAATGCGAATTTGTACTATTGAATTTATTCTAAGGCATGTGGTATTGAAAAATAGAAAGTCAAGTATGTGTCACTTGTAAAGTAACATGACCCAACCCGCCAATTGGTTAGGTCCACTGTTAAAATAATGGCGGTATGTCCAAAACTCAAAGAATGTGGGGGTTGGGGTGGTACATAATACATTTACTTTCTATAAAGAAAATTAAAAGGTAGAAAATTAGGGCAAGGAATCAAATAGAAGTCGAAAAAGATGCCAAATGTGGTATTTCGGCTAGACAAAGGTTGTGAGTTAACCAAATGAAGCATTAAGTCCAGGGGAACAACCTTAGGTAGAAACATGGTGTAGCCATGGGTGGCATAGTGGATCAAAAACATAAATCTTTGTGACATAGGCTAGAGATTGAAACTTGTGTGAAAACAGAAAATTGTTTGATTAGGACATGTGTAACACACACCAAACACACCGGGACACACCAAGTGACTCAAGGTACTATCCCCTCCCCTTGGGGTTTTCTCACCACAATGGTAGTAGATTTCACAAAATCTATGTACTTATGCTCCAGGACGTGGGTTCAAAACTCTGTGGAGGCGAGAAAACCCCAAGGGGAGGGGACAGGACCTTGAGTCACTCGGTGTGTCTTGGTGTGTCCAGTGTGTTGGTGTGTTACAAAAAAAGGTGCCTTTTCGTAACACAACGGACACACCACGACACACTAGGTGACTCAAGGTACTATCCCCTCCCGTTGGGGCTTTCTTGCTTCCATGGAGTTTCGAACCCATGACTTGGGCTTAAATACGTAGATTTCGTGAAATTCGCTACCATTGATAGCTCAATGGTAGTGGGTTTCGTGAATCAAGGCACTTATGCCCGAGGTCCTTGGTTTTAATCTCCACGTGGGCGAGGAAACCCCAAGGGAAGGGGACAGTACCTTGAGTCGCCCGGTGTGTGTTGGTGTGTTCTATATGTCGGTGTGTTACAACACGAGACCAAGAAGCTTCTGTATCTTTTAGTTTTGATGTAGTATGGGATGCATAGGAATTTGGGGGTATGGAGGAAGCTTGGACTCAGAGAATGATGGACCATGTGTGGTGAATGATCAGTAACTCTGGTGGAACGAATTTCTCTATGCTTATTGGTATGGGACGGTGGAGTATAGTGGGCTCGAGAACCTTAATTATGAAGCAATTTGTGAAATTGTTTGGGTGCAACTCTGTTCTTGGTAAAAGCCTAACTAGAAGGGATAGAGTGGTATGGGATACTTGAACCTAAAAACTTAAGCGGAAGATTAAACCTCGTTGTACTAGCTTGATTGTATGATTGTGTGATATACATGCTTTATTGTTTATTTACTTTGAGACCAAATTCTATACCTATGCATGAAAAGAACCTAGAAGAAAAACTTTTAGGCCACAAAATAAGTCGAGGACCTAGAGACATGAATCTAGACTCATGAGAGTATGAATGTTTGATGAAACAAAACCAACATTGAAAAGGTGAACAAGGAAGAGTTCAAGGTGATCTTCTGTGAAAAGTTATTTTTGGAGGCTATCCTAAGAAAGTTACAAGAAGACTTTGTAAGACTTAATAAGAGAGATCTCACCTTGACTAAGTATGAGAGAAAATTTACTGAGTTAGCCAAGTTCTCTTAGGAACTGATCTAGGAGGAGAGGATGAAGGCTAGTAGCTTTACTTGAGGTCTTAAGATCGTGATCTGCAAAATGGTATTGACTTTGGGCTTAAAGACATATAGGCATGTCTTGGAAAGAGCTTTGATCCTAGAACAAGAACTCAACGTAGAACAAAGGTTGAAAGGAAAGAATAAGAGGCCTACGAATGAAAAAGATCTTGGGTCATAGAAAAATAATAAGAGTGGTAAGGCTTCATAGAACAGGGGTAGGCCAAGAACGAGTCTAGAGAACAAGCCAAGAGGCAAGGGTTGTGCTATGTGTGCAGACAGAAGGGCCATCTTGCTAAGGATTGCCCAATTATACTCAGGCTCCTCAGCCACAGAATACTCAAAGAGGAGGTCAAAATGATCATTCTCAGGATAGACAACAACAATAGAATGTCAACCAAGGGTAGAATTAGGGTTGTGGTTAGAACCAGGATTGCATGTTCGGTGTGGAGGCCCAAGAAGATCAATACCCTCTATAGAAACCCTAGTAATCTGATGTTAGGATACAAAAAATTAACTTTTGGAATATAATTAGTGGAAGAGAGTTCTTAAGACTTGCTATATGTTAGCGTTTATTTTGTCTTTGAATAAGCTACTGTACCTGTGATTTCTAATTAATGAAAAAAACTTCCTTAAGAACTATGGTTGCCTCACTTTAAATATTTAAGAAAGTGTTAGTCACTTAAGTTAACAACCCCGAGACCTATCGTGTGGTAGAATCCACTAAGTCGGAGGTGGGTTATAACAAAGAAACTTTCAATAGACTTAGAACTTTAGGATAGGTATGACCCTAAATAAAAGACAAGCCTATCTCTATAGCAAGTCATGTCATTGGACCGATTGCATCACATCAGGAATGAACAAAAGGCAAGATGAATGGCTCACAAGCTTGATGGGGGAAAGTGAATGGTATAAGCATACTAACCATAGGTTAGATACTAAGAATACCCTAAGACTTTGGAAGAAAACACAGTATGGGTAATTGTGGATCATCTCATTAAAGTGGCTTAGTTCCTGCCAATCAGATCCATAGATCAAGTCAGTAAGACTAAGAGAGTTATCTGAATTTTAGAGGATATGTTGAGGTCTTGTGTTTTAGACTTCAAGGGGAATTCGAGCAAATACTTACACTTGCAAAGTTAACCTATAACTATAGTTATGAAGCAAGTATTAAGATGGCTCCATTTGAGGCTCTTTATGGAAACCCTGCACATCACCTACCTGTTGGGCTAAACTCGAGGACCATGTATTAACTGGACTAGATTTGGTAGAAAAAATAAATAGCCAAGTCAAGAAAATACAGAAGAGGCTGACTATAGCATAGAGTTGTCAGAAGGGCTATGCTGACAAGAGGAGAAGACCACTAGAGTTCCTAGTTGAAGACAAGGTATTTTTGAGAATTAGTCCTCATAATGGCATCATGAGGTTCGGATTCAAAGGGAAGTTATCTCTGAGGTTTGTCAGACCCTTTGAAATACTTAGAAGAATCAGGGAATGTGCTTATGAGTTGGACCTACCAAAGTGAATGACTTTAGCTCATAATGTATTCCATGTGGAAAGAGTACAAACATGAACCCTCTCAAGTCATCTACTAGGAGGAAATGAATATTCAAGATGATGCTACTTACGATGAAACAATAATCAGAATCCTCGATCATAAAGTATAGATTCTGTGAACGAAGGATATCTCGTTAGTGATGGTACTGTGAAAACATCACGGGATGGAAGAAGCTACTTGGGAACTCGAAAGTAGGATGAAGACCAAGTATCCACACCTATTCACTAAAAATCTTTACTTAGTGAAGGTAAGTTGTAATACCCTAAATCTCTGTACTCAATTAAATGAAATTTATCATCTATTTAGTGAAATTTGGGTACGTAATAAAACCAGACTCATTTTAGGGCTAAATCTGGCATGTTCTAAAACTCTCATTTAGTGCCCCTTAAAGACCCAAAATAACTTGAAATGAAGTAAGGAGACATGAACTAACTAATGGAACTACATATCCAAAAATTAGAAAAATTGGTCAAGGTTAGAGTTTTCATTTGCCAAACACCCTTCAAGGGGTACAAATTAGGAAAGAATTGACATTTAGGGTACTTTGAGGGATCAAAATAACCCAAAACAAAATGAAATGACATGATCTAACAAAGTGACCTTAGTGGGTCTTAAATAAGGAATGTTTTTTAGAAAAAATCATCTTGGCCCAAACCGTACCTTAAAATGTGCATTAGGTTCATATGATTCCAAAACTATAAGTTATAAATCATAATTCCTTGTAAATAAGGGAATAGTAATTTTTATTTGATTTTTGTGAAACCATGAAGTCATAGCCATCCTAAGCATGTGCAAGTGTAATACCCTAGAACTTTGCGAGCGTGCCACGTCGCGAGCGAATGATTGAAAAAACAAAATAAAACATTTTTAGTAAATAAATAGCGGGAAAAAAATAAATAAGAGATAACGATTATGAAACAAATACTTAGGAATCGTGGTTGAAGAAAATAAATGAAAATGTAGCGATGCCGTCGAACATGACGATAAAAGAACTTTGAAATAAATAAATCATGAAAAATAATAATAATAATAATAATAATAATAATAGTATAAAGAATACATATATTATCAAATACATACATTTTATAATATACAGATATGGGTGCAAGTAATCAGAACAAAAAAAATAAAAAAAACTAAAATTCGGACCGAACTTTGTAGAAGAGAGAAGAAAGGAACTGTGGCGGTGGACTCGGCTTATGAAAGAAGCCTTCGGTGTTATTTGAAGCAATGAAACAGGAGAAGCTACGTTGCTTTGTACGAAGAAGAAGAAGAAGGTCATGAAGGACATGCTCGGTTGCTGCAATTGGAAATAGAGCAACGTTTCTGTTGCATGTGGCTGCTGTTCTGGAGTGGAGTTGCACAAACAGAAGAAGAGAAGAAAGCAGCGTATGAATTACTGCTGCTGTCTGCTACTGAAACCCGACCAAGAAGAAATGAAGAACGAAGAAACACGGTGCTGTGTTTCTGGAAATGGAGAACAACGGGTTGCTGGTTCGTTTGGGTGGACTGAAAGGTATGACGGAGACCATAAGTTGGAGTAGAATTCGTTTGCTGGTCTGCTGCAAATCAACCGTGAAGAATGAAGGGAGGAGGAGCTGCTAGAAATATTACAGTGGGCTGTGAAGACGAATAAAGAAACAGAGAATAAAGGAGAGGGAAGCTGCTGCTGCAATCTGAGCGTAAAGAAGGAAGTGGATACCGCTGCTGTTGCTGCTGTCAAATGAAGGAGAAGACCCTGTAGAAACAGAGGAATGGAAAAACAGAGGAGAGATGAGCTGACTGAAGAAGGAGATGAGAGAACTATTGCTGTTGGACGTTGAGTTACAGGAATCGAAGAAAAAGAAGACTGAAACAGAGGCAGAGGACGATTGAAGAGCAAGAGTTAGGCTTGATTTCGTCAGTTTAATTGCAGTTGGTGCGTTTGGTTGGAATTAGAGCTGCTGGTACATTCTTTTTGAAGAAGACGAACATGAAAGTGATGATGAATAGCAAAACAAGTAGAAGGTGCAATCTCGTTTTTGGGGTGTGAAGAACAGGGGCGATGGCTGATTTTGGGCAATGTTGGGTTGTGATCTGTTTTGGAGGGTCAACAAGAGAAAGAAAACCAGAAATTTTCTAACTTTTTGGCCGTGATTTGGTTTTCTTATGGCTGCTAATTGTTCGTTATTGTTTCATGATTCGATGATTGTGATGATGGAACATAGAAAACAGGGAAGAGGAAGCACGACTATTGTGCTTTAAAATTCTGGGTTTTAGATTGCGAAAATAGAGTTTTGTGAAG
>JAJIYU010006017.1:0-21403 GCA_030144865.1 Tinospora cordifolia | reverse complement strand
ACCTGTTTAATTCTAAAACTTGGTCCTCCCATGTTAAGTTGAGTTAGACCATCAACATATATAGAACACCTTTTTCTCAATTATAATAATAATAATAATAATAATAATAATTATTATTATTATTATTATTATTATTATTATTATTATTATTATTATTATTATTATTATTATTATTATTATATAACCAACTACAAGAAAAATGATCAGGCTAGTCCTTGACCAATTGATTTCCTTTATATTCTAGGGTGAGGCAATGGGAAAAGTTGAACCCAAAAACCTGTGGGTCTTAAAGCCACTTTTTGTTGACAATCTACATGACTTGAACATATTGAGGTGTCAAAATCTTTCATTTTTAAATTTTAAAATAACGGAAATTCACTATATTAGATTTTTGTCTCTTGTTTTTAGTTATTTAATGTATTTTTCAAATGTAGTTATTATCCTTTTTAATATTTTTTCTTCTTTGTTATGGAACATTTATTTAGTAATATTTTAAAATTTTAAGTGTCAAACACATATCTCATACTTATGTCATATCATACGCTTGTCAAACATAAGTATGTCAACTTAAAGTAAAAGATTTAAGAATAGTTGTTTACTAATAAATAGAATACTTGGGTGGCAAAATGCCATAGGGTTGAATCTTGGCGCTGTTTTTTTTTTAGACAGTTTTTTTTCCAGTTAATAGCTTTTCTCCAATTAAAATTTTCAAGTAAAATTTACAGTTTTTTAGTAAATTTTTTAATTATTTAAATTTTTTAGTTATTTTTATTTATTATTTATTTTTATTATTTAATACTTATTTTTGTTCTTTATTTTTTTAATAAACACGTGAAATAAAATTTATGTATTTTTAAATTTCATAGTGTATTATTTTTTATTTTTTATTAATTAATAATTAAACATAATATTGAATAAATATGTGAAATAAAATTTATTTATAAAAACATATAATTTAAAAAGTAATAAAAAAATGAAAAAGAGATAAAAGGAATAATTTAAAAATATTCTTTTTAGAGTAAAAAAGGAATTAAATGATGGGTTGAAGAATAAATTATTTTTAGTGTTTTAAGTAAGTTTAAAATAAAGTAAAAAATGGAATAATGGGTTAGATATGTTCTAAGAAAGTAAAACAAAAGTTACAATTCACACATTCAAGAAGTTAAAGACATTTTTCCAACTAAAAGAAGCTTTAAAACCTTTAAAATTAAGCTCAATCCAACTAAAAGAAGCTTTTCAAAATAAATACATAAATAAATAAATAAATTATAATCCTGCCCTTAAAATCCTAAATGAAGCTCTATATTTTTATTCAAAAACCTCAAACATAGGTTAAAAATATAATGTAAGGAATGATATGTATATATACATACATACATACATACATATATATCAAATGCTAATTGACCCTTGTAAGTGATAGTTTAAATTTAATAACACATCTCCGGTAATTGAAGTAATATATAACTGCTTAGACTCTATAGCTACTGTCATTAAAATGACATATATCCAAGTACACAAGAAAACCCTAGAAAAATCTAAGATATTAAACTAAGTGGTCCATAGGCATGCATATACCATACATATGAAGAGAATATTTGAAAGGTGGTAGAAAGCGAAAGAAGACATTTGACAGCTAGAAAAGGTATCCTTGCAAGTCTTCTCCACTATTGCTTTATCAAATATTGCTGGCGATGAAAAGGCATGTGTGGCTCATATTGATACCCTTCTTGCTAGGTTTTGTGTTCTTTGCAGGTCATGGAGGGCAAGAGGCCATACTGTTTGGGCTACCTTCTTCTCCCAAACTGGCTCATATGTACCCTTCACTGGTTTTCTTAATTCATTGGAGATGCAAGAATAAAAATAGTCAAAAAGATTTAAAAAAAACAAATTTTATCAAATAAAAAGTACAAAAACCAACTGGACTTTGACAATTAGATGGTTGTAATCTTCAAGAACCATTAGCTGAAGAGATTGGGACTCTCAATCACATAAAAGAGTATATAGCTTTGTTCAAGAAAACACCAACAAAGGTACTAAGTGTGATTTAATGATCTTAAACGGTCATTTAACAAACTGTTTAAAAGTAGATGGTCAGATCATATTAACATGTTCAAATTTTTTATTTATTTTTTTACCATGTTAACTTGACAGTTAACTTGAGTTTTAGCAGTAGAAAAGTTTTGAATTTTATGTCTATCTATTTAATTGATAGTTGTAGATGCTCTAAGTGATCCTTGGATATTAGAAAATTTTACTACCCAACTAATAGTTGCTAAAGATGATTAAATAAATGGTAAAAAGGTCTTAGAAACATGATGGAAACTTAATCTCACTCACATAGTGTCAGAGGATGATCACATAGGAACTATTCTTGCCCCAAGGCCGGGGCTACCACCTTAAAATAAACTAAAAATATTCATAAAATTTAAAAGAGAAAATAATTTGTGATTTTTGACCTTGATATACATACTGACAGCTCATGGCAAGGGTAAGGATAAGAATGAGTGACTGGCAGTGATTTGGTACCGCCGCCCCCCTCCCTCTTTTCTTCTGTCAAGATGGGAACAGCTTATCTTTTTCGTTGCAATTGTAACCTCACCTTTTCCATTGAACAATTCAGGAACAGGATATTCTCCAGAGTGTCCGCACACAATAGCATCACAAGGTATTATATTAATGCAAGCACAATAAATATAATACAAAGAATAATGACAGAAATGACTTAATAACCATATAATATAATTCTAACCAATATAATGCGCATTTAGTTCCTATAATCAACAATGTTATTATTAGTTGCCTTTATGATTACACATTGTGAGGATTACAGGTTAAAGGCTTGTGAATAAATGTCAAAAATGCAATCCATTTGTCCCAAATACACAACAATTGCTCTTTCTGATTAATTTCCTCTTTCACATAAATGTTTATTATTAGAACTCTTTTAAGGGTCTTTGCAGCATTACATTTCCGGGAAAGAATTGAGTTGTTTGAGTTGAGTTTTCGACTATCAACAAGGGTCTCGTACTTCAAAGAAACACTCACCTTTGAAATTATGAAAACAGAATAATAAAATATTGATAATAATAATAACAAAAAAAAAATTCAAGCAACAATTATAATAACAATAATATTTTAAATAAATGAGGTTTATTATTTAGGTTTTACATTCAGAGGTATCTAACTACAACACCCTTCTTCCCAAACACTTAACACACATCACAGGTTGCTAAGGAAAATTGGCTATTTACAGCATAATAGGTCAATTCATGCACGTGACTTACCAAGCTGATTGCCCTTCGCTGGGAAAGCAAATAGATAAAAATAAAAGAAATACTTAAAAAATAAACAAAGAAAAAAAGAAAAATATTCACAAAAGAGCAAGCAACTTCAAACCACATGGAATGTAGAACTGCCGGTTCAATCATGAGGATGAGAGGCTGCTGAAGATGCGCTTCAAACTCGGACATACCCTTCGCAACCTCACCATGTTCACTGGGTACATCTATTTGAAAAAATGAAAAAAAAATATTATTATTATTATTAAGATTTGTGGAGTAAAATATAGGTTGTAAACAAGAGCCGCTGAATTACTTTCTGCTCCTATCTTGGGGAAATAGATGCAAGTATTCCATCAAAAGAGGAACTTACCTTCGGACAATAGCGGACGTCGAGAGTTTCCAGCATGCTACAATGTGATATAGCAGCTTCCACAGCTTCTTCAGAAATGCTGCAAGACTGATTAAGACACCCCAAATGATTGATCAGAAAGAGACGAAATTACCACAAGACTACAAATAAAGCAATGCATAAAGGAGGGCAAAGGTTACAATCGGACAAGAATCAGAGTATGGTTCACATTTGACGTAACAAGTCAGAAAAATAAACATCTATATGGTGAGGGCATCTGTCGTGCGTATGATGCTCAGTTCTAGCAACAACAAAGCTCCTTTCATTTTTTCTAACAATAATGAATTTCATTTCTGTTTTTCGTGAACGGAAATAGAGTATACTGCATGAATTTAAGATGCATTAGACAGAAACAAAGTTACAGCAAAGTTATGTTGACTTGGGTTCAGGTGTTTTTTTCTTCACATCACAATTTGAGAACTGAAACACATCCTAATTTTAAACTTTAGGTTCACATATGTGTCTATTTTATGTGCTCTACATTTTGTGTCTAATTTTAAACTTTAGGTTCAAAATAGTTTTCCACTTCAAATAGAATTTCATAAAATAGATACCTGAAGGAAGAGGCTTGTTAATCTTGGGCATTGAAGCTTCAAAATTTCCAGGGAAGAACAATTGCTGTAAAGTGAAAAAAGAAGGCAGAAAGATTGGTCAAAGGACAAGATATCAACAGAACCTCCATATAAATAAATATATTTAAATAAATAAAAAAAGAAAGAAAGAAAAGCAGTACCTCAAATTCAGGAACACAAGATTAAAACATGCAACATCAACTTCCTTCAAATTTGCAGATAAAGAAAGATTTAATGATGACAACTGGAGACAACGGGCTTCTGATGGAATGACAACTTTCTTAATATTAGGGCAACCAACACAGTTGAGATTCTGCAGCAACCGGTCATGCAGCTCAATTGGCTCAGAAATGTCCTCCAATGAAGTACCAGATGAGATAGTAATACTTGACAACTCAGAGAGACTCCCATTACTGTAACTCCAATTAAGGTCATGCATATTCACACAACCATTCAAACTCACATGAGTTAGATGTGTACAGTAAGCAAGAAGCTCCTCTATAGCAGACTGGCACAGACTACCATAAGACAAATCTAATTCACGGAGAGCAGGCAGAGCACTTTCTTTATAAAGAGGCTCTAAAGAGGAGTTTGTTAGATACTTGCATGCCTGCAATTTTAATACCTGCAAAAAGGGCAAAAAAATACATAAATAAAAAGACCAAAAGCGAGATTCCTTTTCAAGTGCTAAAAATCTAAGGAGATTTCCTGAGTTTCATGACCAAAAACATTGCAAATATCATTTTCTGACCCTTTCTCAAATCCAGACCGAAGTATAAGTAGATTATTTAAAAACTATCCTGGCATCCAATCAACCAATTTTTCCTGGATTTTTAAGTTTTGCATATTCCATGTCACAATTAAATGAAAAAAAAAAAGCAATTCTTTGCATGATCAAATACTGAGCTTACTAAAAAGAGTTCTTTTATAAAAATATTTGACATAATTAATCAGCAGTAGTGTAGAAAAGTCACCAAACTAACAAAAAAGAGATCTGTGACCTGCAAATAATATTTGAGAGGAGCCAAATGCTCAAATATGAAGAAACAATTTAGAGTGACAGCCACAAAGAAAACCAGGTTCCTGATGGTGGAAGTGATGTAATGTTAAAATCGGGCAATTACCTTCAATTGCCGACAAGATTGATATACAGGCTGGAGGTTTGTCAGGAAAGTATATGACAGATCAAGCGAAATCAAATGCTCCAACCAGCACAAAGAGGAAAGACCGTCAGGACCAACAGAAGGGCATGACATCAATATCAATGACTCAATCAAAGGGCATGATGTGGTTGTTGCAGATAAGCAATCATCTCTCAGCTGGCTGCATATTCATAAACCAGAAAGGTAAGCTGGAATAATCAAAAGATATACCAGAGGGGAAATAAAGAAAAGTAGGACAGCTCACCTGCAAAAGGAAGCATCTAGAGAGGTCAGACAAGGACACGTTATTGATGCTTCAGATAACACACCGCATCCCTTCAATTCCAATCCCACCATTTGTGGTGCGTCAATTTTCAGGACATTCAATTTAGGGCATATCCCAAGATTAAGTGAACGAAGACCAACCTACGGCAGAAACATAGACCATAAAACAACTAAACTTTGTACAGACATATTGACTCAATCCATGACTCTTAAATTAGTTAATGAGCCATACCATATAGGGAGTTCAACTTACAGGGCAAAAGGATGCTCTCTCGAGGTGATCACAACCATCCAGAGAAACTTGTTCAAGGAAGGGACATGCAAGTTCCAAGGAAGTCATGGCACGACAACCAGTAAGTGAAAGACTAATTAGAGAAGTACTGCTTAATCGTACTGCTGTCATAGCCTGTACAAGTGAAAAGGCAATTCATCTCAAACATGGAATCCAAAAGGCTTTAAGGCATCCATGCAACCATAAGATATCAACAAAAGCAACATCAAAGAAATGCCAAATATTTCAGATAGAAACAAATAGGTGAAACCACAAAGTAGCTAAGCTTTTCTGACAGAGGACATGTCACATGAGCTTCTGTATAGTCACATTAGAAGAACTAGCATGACATACTACAACATTGCTACGTTTGATCAGAGTACAAATTTTCTAATGTTGCCAATTATGGTATAAATAATGTAGTTGGTGATTTTGATACAAATTAGTGATGCCCTTTTAAAATAATTGGTTATTTAGTATAATTTATGGTTAGTAGTATAAAATGGCTTAGCAGTATTCTGACTGCTATGATGGAGATTACTGTGCCTGTTGGGATGCTCCTAAAAGGCACCACAACATCAAGATAGTCTAAATAGGTTCCTCAACAATAACAATACATGATTACAGTCACATGATGACCTCTACATGTTGTGTTGCTATCCTCCTAGAGGCTTTTTTTCCCCGTCCAAAGACTAGGGGAAAAGGCTTTAGGAATTATGCAGTCAGTCAGCTGCTCCAATATAATAACGATACAGTATAATCTTAATAATCTCATGTATGATACCCAATTTCACATCCGTCATATCAGGTTAATCTTAATAATACACGTTCAATGATCATAATCATTTCTAAGAAAAGCTTCTCAAGATTGATTCTCCAAAAGGCAAAAATTAATTAATTAATTAAACCTCATCACTCCACCTCCTAAATGTACATTATAATTTTATAGGCTCAAAGCAATCGTATAAATATTACTAACTACTTAAATTTGCAAACTAAAATTATCGGAACCCCTTCCCTAAGTCGAAGGGCGGCCCGATCGGCACAATGACACAACGAACCCACTCTACGAGTCAAGTTCGCTCAATCACTGTTAAAACTTTCTAGACCAACCTCAAACAAAAACCTAGAAAAGAAAGGAACCACCAAAGAAATTAGGCTATCACCAAGCTTTTCCCTTTGTCAGCCACCGAGAAACCTAAAATGTTAGTAGAGTAGTGAGCCTAAAATTTTAAAATAGTTCAGTGAGTAGTAAAACCAGCATGTACCCATAACCAACATTCAAAAAACAGTGCTCGTATGCAAGAACAGTAGTGATGAAATTAGGTTAAAATTGGGTCAACTTGGCCAAAATCTCCGATTTCCCACACTTAATCAAATTTCTAGCTTTTTCATTTTATCTGCGCAGCAAACTTTTCAATTTTTCTATGATCAATCTGTGCATCGGATTTGCGCAAAATTTTTCAAATTTGATCTACACCCCCATAATATTCACCAGAATTTTAGATTGGGATTGTTTGGCTTCATTTGATATGATTTTTAAATGAGATATCAGTAACTTTACATTCTCGGATTCCATATGACAAACAGCCACTATTTATATAAAATGACCCACTTACCCAACTTAGATTGGGACGAAATTTGGTACACTTGTTTTTGGGATACCCAATAAGGTCTCTACCAAATTTTAACTCAAAATACTGAGGTTTCGTTAGTCAATTGATCAATCAAAGTCTCAGCCATATAACAGATTTTTCTATGTTCATGTTTTTCAAAGATTTTCAAATATTTAATGCCCATCATTAAACCACTAATTCAAGGTCATTTCTTACACCTATTATCAGTGTTAAGATCACAAAACATCCACCTACTAAGACTCATTTGAAACAGTGAGCAAAGATGGCTAAAATCCTACCCAAACACATCCCCAAACACTTAGTACCAGATTACTTACGTACTGAGGCAACCTTGCATGTATAGAAAATCATGAATACAAAAGCTAACGGTACGAAGTTGATGCCTTCTTGTAGCCACAAATCTGAGGATTAATCATCCCAAGTTTCAGCCTAAAAGGACATTCTTAACAGCATCAATTATTGCCCCAAAGTTAGTTTCAATAACAATTTTACGATCACAGTTAGCAACCTTCTTTGGAAAACAAAAACTGAGCTCTTAAATATGGTTTAAAGGGTGCCTAAGTTGGTTGGTTGCTAATTGTGACAGTAAAAGTGTTATTGGAACCAACTTTGGGGCAACGGTTAAGGCTGTTAGGAACGTTCGTTTGGGGTGAAACTTGGGGTGATTAATCCCCACATTTAGGGCTACAAGAAGATATAAACCCCGTATTGTAAGCTTCTATATTCATGATTTTCTACACATGCAAAGTTGTCTCAGTACATAAGTAACCTAGTAGTTAGAAAAATCTCAAAATTTTGTTAATACATGCTAAGTGTTTGAGGATGTGTTTGGGTAGGATTTTAACCACCTTTGATCACTATTTCGAATAGATCTTAATAGGTGGATGTTCTGTGATCTAAACATTGATAATAGGAGTAAGAAATGGCCTTGAATTAGAGGTCTAATGAGGGAAATTAAACACTTTTAAATCTCGAAAAAAACATGAACATAGAAAAAAAATCTAGTATATGGCTAAGACTTTGATGAATCAATTGACTGATCAAATCCTCAGTATTTTGAGCTGAAATTTGGTGGAGATGTTATGGGTATCCCAAAAATAAGTATACCAAATTTCGTCCCGATTTGAGTTGGGTAAGTGGGTCAATTTATATAAATAGTGTTGTTGGTCACATAAAATCCAAGAATGTAAAGTTACCGATATCTTACTTAAAAACCATATCAAATGAAGCCCAAAAATCTCAATCTAAAATTCTAGTGAATATTTAGGGGGTGTAGATCAAATCTAAAAAATTTCACACAAATCTAATGCACAGATTGATCGCATAAAAATTGAAAAATTTGCTACGTAGATAGAACCAAAAAAAAAAAAAAAAACTAGAAATTTGACTAAGTGTGAAAAATCGGAGATTTTGGCCAACTTGACCCAATTTGACCCATGTTGATCAAATCTTATCAAAATTGATTATATTGACCACGTTTGACCGGTTGACTAAATTTAATTCAGTCAAATTTGGGTTGACTGAGGCCTATTAGGAATAGTAAAACTAGAGTTGAGCCGCATTTCTCAAAGAAACTAAAATTGGGTTTCAATAACAAATATCTAAGCATATACTGCGGGACTCGGCTGAGTGTTGACGGGACATCGATACATGAGCCCTGAGGTAAGTAGTTTAATTCAGGTGTTCACTTTAACTTGTATTTCTTGCATAAAGAATGAGTGAATGACCGGGGTTTAATGGTTTCATGTGATTTGAGTTATATCAATTGGTTTGAAGTATGTATAGATGTACCACCAATAATAAGACCATAGGCTCAAGGTCCGAGCACAGGGTCAGGATACACGACGTGATTGAGATTAGACTCGAGGTCGGAGCGCGGGGTTAGGCGTATAATCAATGCGCCTAGCTTCCGACCTACTCGAATGACGGCACTTGAGGACTGAGCGCAGCGTTACGGTGTTTGAGGAATACGCCTAGTTCATAACCCACTTAAGTGGCCGATACACCTGACTTACGACTAGCTCAAGCGATGACCACAGAGTTAGATTTGATGATTTAAAACCTTAGCCCAGATGCAATTTTTAGCTAGCACGTATTTAAATTATTCTTCTTTAACTGTCGCATTGTTTATAACTGCTTTTACTCTATATAATACTTTGAAGCATTGTTTCATCACTACTGTTTATTCACAAATGCACTGTTTATGAGATATTGGTTATGGGTAACATGTTGATTTTTTTACTTCCTGAGTTGTTTTAAAATTTTAGCCTCACTACTCTACTAACATTTTAGGTTGCTCGGTGGCTGACAAGAGGAAAGGCGTGGTAATAGCCAAGTTTCCTTGGTGGTTCCTTTCCTTTTCTAGATTTTTGTTTCAAATCATTTATGTATGTGTAAACAATGGTCAACTGTGTATTTTTAAAACAAGACAATTTGAAATATATAAACAACTACTCTTGGTTTTAACTATAATATGTGTTTACTTTCGCACTTCACAAAATGAATCCTTAAATTATTCCAATATCACTTCTTGTTGCAATTGAAAAAGTTTAAAAGTAATTGGGTGAACTTGACTCGCAAAGTGGGTTCGTTGGGTCATTATGTCAGTTGGACTACCCTTCGGCCTAGGGAAAGGGTCTCGATAACGCTGGTATTGGAGCCTAGGTTCCCAAAAAAAAAAAAAAAAGTTCACTAATGAATGAAGGACCTAGACGATATCAAGATAATTGCGAAAGTAAACAAAACCCAAAATTTAAAGGAAAAAAAAAAGGAGAGACGTATTTTGAACATAACGTACAACATTACTAAGTGTTTAGAGTTGCGTCTATTTTAAATGGATGAATAACCAATATTTCAATTTGAAATGTTGATAGCGATGTCGCCCAGGTGCAGCAGACCACCACTCAGGCTTTGGGAGCTGAAGCCACCACCACCTCTGATTCAACTCGAGCAGGACCCTATACAGAGGCTCGAAGCTATAATTAGGGCATCTACCGAGGCTACTCATGCCCAAACAACCTCATTGAGGGAGAGATTCAACAGGATGGAGGCGATAAAATAGAGGGCTAAGCCAATAGCGTAGCCTGCTCTACCTATGCTACCAACTGCTAAACCACCAGTTGAGGCAGTGGTAGCTCCTGCTGCTCCCGCCCAAGAAAAACAGAGAAATAAGAGAGCTCGCGTCCGGCTCCTCAAGAGCTTCATGGACTTGCGCCCTGAGAGGTTCAAAGGTGGCATCAACTTAAAGACAACAAAGAACTGGCTGCTTAACATGGAGAAGAATGTTGAGACCCTATGATTATCTGAAACAAACCATGTTCTATTCTCAGCACATCTGTTGGAGGGTGAGGTTGTCAAATGGTGGCGATCTACGAAGAGTATAGAGGACTCGATCACCTCTTGGGCCAGGTTTAAAGAGTTTTTTTTTAGGCCTACGTTCCAGAGACTGAGCGAGAACATAAGAAGGTTGAGTTTCTGAGCATACACCAGGGGACCATGATAGTGAGAGAGTATATACATCGATTCCTACAATTTGAGGCTTATGCATATAGATTGATAGCTGAGCCAGAGAGGGTTGGGTTTTACCGACGAGGACTGAGAGTCACTATCAGGCAGGCGACTACTACATCTAGGAAGTGGACCTTAGAAGAGATCCAAAGGGAGGCCTTATAGTATGAGATGGACATGTTATCTGAGCGCCCTGAGATTTCTGTTGTACAAGGTAGTATTCCCCAGCCACAGCAGCGGACACAGTTACAGACTCATCCATCACATAGACATCCAGAGGTTATCAAGGTCGTAGTCGTCACCAAAGATACAAGAAGACGAAGTTTTCTGAGGGACAGGTGAGCACCACTCCTAATCAGACCTCCATGACCGCAGTTTGCACTTGCAGCCACTCCTGTTCACACACAACCACTGGTAGGGCAACAGAGTACATTTCAGGAGGGCCGAAACAGAGGCCATGGTCGAGGCTGTGTACAGAGTCATAGTTACCAAGGAGTACAAAGGCCACCCCTTACTTGCTATCAATGTGGACAAGCTGGACACAAGAGGGCTGAGTGTCCGACTCTTGTAGTGGGTCCTAGTTCTTCCGCCGTCATCCAACCTGACCCTGACTCGACGAAGACCCTAATAGAAGGTATCTTTTCACTCTGTGACTCATCTATCTACGTTTTGATTGATGTTGGTTTCACCTTATCTTTTATTTCAAAATGTATCGTAAACCAGTTAGGGCTCCTACTTGGTTGACGTTGAGTACTGCTGCCAGGGAACGTATCTACCCCAACATGATATGTAAGAGGTATGTGCTTAGATTGGGGGGACTTAGGGACTATTATAGACCTCCAAGTGTTGGAGTTTCTCGAGTTTGATGTCATACTTGGCATAGATTGGCTAGCTACGTACCATGCACATATGGATTGCTTTGCCAAAAGGATTGTGTTTCAGATTCTAAGACAACCCACTATTGTCTTTCAGGGTAGAGCTTTAAATTGGCAGAGAACTCATCGCAGATTGGTGACACAGCATGAAATTAATACTCTAGCTGATTTGACGACAATAGATGAGGCACCTTCATGGTCAAGTATTGATGAGATCCCTGTCATCAGAGATTCCCCTAACATGTTCCCTGAGGATCTACCCGACTTGCCCCCTTAAGCGGGAGATCAACTTTATCATTGAGGTCATTCCAAGGTCAGAACCTGTATCGATTCCTTCTTACCATATGGCGCCTAAGGAGTTACAGGAGTTGAAGATCTAGTTAGATAAGTCATTGAGTAAGGGTTTCACTTGCCCTAGTTTGTCATCTTAGAGTGCTCCAACACTATTTGTAAAAAAAAAAAATGGGAGCCTCTGTTTATACATCTACTATCGACAATTGAATAAGGTGACACTCAAGAATAAGTACCATCTTCCACGTATAGACAACTTATTAAACCAACTTAAGGGTGTCAAGGTGTTTTCAAAGATTGATCTGAGATTCCATGCACACGTCCACATATATTATTTATTTTACTAATGCATATATAATTTAACTAAAAATAAATAACATAAACAAATAACTAGAAAAATTATAAATAAATATTTTCAAAAATTAAAGAAATTATTAAAAACCTCCAAAAAAAGGTATTCATAAAACCAACCCTAAAGCGCCTAAACTGCCTAGGTGCTCCAAAGGTCTAAGCCACCTAGCTAACGCTTTGACAACACTAGTTTCTCAAGTTCATAAACCATGATCCCAACCAAGTATATGGCATTATCAATGGGACTAGAGGGACCCCCTTAGTCCCACAACAAGAAAGTAAAGGAGTGTGTATATGTGTGTGTGTGCATGAGTGTGTTTATGGGCTCCCTTCCCTATAATAAAAGGAAAGTCACCCTTACCATCTTCTTTTGGTGTTACTTTTTTATGGAGTTCAATGACTTCTACACATTTGCCTGTAGTTAATAGTTGGATGAGTTGAGTTTGTATGGAGTTTTTTATTATTTCCTCCTCAACATATGACCCAATCTAGCGGGTCAAAACATTCATACCCATGGTACGAAAATTAGCCAAATTTCGTTGAAATTAATCAAATTAATTAGGTAATTCAGACAATCTAAGCAAAGTTCACCTATAAACGTGAAATTACAAAATTTCGTCAAAATCTTCAAAAAATTTGGCCAAGTTCATCTAAAATCGAAGTTTTAAAGATCTTTATAAAAAATTATATATATAAATCGTAAAAAAAGGACATTTTTTATGAAAAAACATATGTGATGCACAAAGATTCTTATGTACAATCATAGATATTGAAGAAAAAATCTCTATAAATGAAGACGATTGAAGGTGAGATATGTTCAACTAGCAAGTAGCTATCCAAAAAGAAAAAAGAACGAGCTACAGCCTAAAACAGAGATGATACAGAGAAGAAAGAAAAGAGAAAATAAGCTAAGGGTTGAAGAGGAGAGTACTGAAAAAAGAACGAGAAACGTGAGTCATCTACGGTAATCAATAGAAAAGATCGAAAATATACTTATGCTTGCATCAACTAGCGAGCCAACGATCAATCAAACCAGTGTTTATGTTTGCATGATTATTAGAGTTTGACGATAAGTTTATCTTTCTTTTTTTCTCTCTTTATAACAGTTTTAAGTTGACATGCACAATGTACATTAAGCATTGTTAATATTAAAATACATATTCAAAATCATTATATATATATATATATATACTTTTATATATGAAATATATTTGTTTACGATTGTTTTTTATCCTTTGTAATGGAAGTTGAGCACATTTTAGCATTTATATAGACTTTTTTTTAATTTTTAAAGTTAGTAAATTTTTACAAAAATTCATTCAAATTTCTCGAACTCTTCGAATTAATTCTTTTTCAAAGGTCTAAGTTTGGGACAAAGTTAAATTTTCGTTCCTTGCTGATACTTACTAAAAAAACTTATGTTGGGAAGTGGCCGGCACACCAAGAATCACTCAACAGTATGGGAACTGATTGTCAGGCCCAAGAAGAATGATGGTTAAGACATGGGGAACAGAATTGCAAACAATAAAACCTTGGTTGCATAATTCTCCTAAATTTGTCCTTTCTGAGGTTACAATCACTGAAAGCAAAATTAGGCACTTGACAACAAGGATGAAAGTTCAGCAAGTCATTTTTTTGTTAATTTTTTTGTTAGTTGCAGCTACAATCAGCAAGATCTTCTCGCTGACAATTGAGCTTCCAATCAGCAAGAAAATCCTAAACTTTTGCTTAAAAAATATATTGAACTCTCTTACAACAACAATAACAACCACACTTGGTATTTTGAGGTTTTAAGTCCTATGATGAACACGTGTTTACTCCATTCTAAACTGCTTAGAAGTTGCTCAATCTTTTGTATTTTGGTAACATGAATCTGGTTTGGGTGGATTTGGTCTTTGCCTAGCTTGCTTTTGGTTCATAGATTCCATTATGTTCAAATAACATCTCTCTTCTTTCTTCTCAAAATAATAATTTTACATAGTGAACTTAATCCACGTTTTACTTCAAATTGCATCACAAATTCACTAACATATTGATACTTTTCATCCTGCTTATATTATCAAACTGCGCATTAATTGATGATTAACCACGTTCCATATAGAAACCGTAGCTTAAGGTACAGAGTATTTATAGACTAACCTCACAATTGTCAAGAACCAATGACCTAAGCAATGGACATCCACCACCATCCCCAAATACTTCGCAAGTAGAGCTCGTCAGGGACTCACACTCTGATAAATCTATTTCTTGTAAAGATTGGCATTGCAATGCCAAAGAGGACAAGCTTTCCTGCTTTTGCAACACCAATTTCTGCACAAAGCAGACACCACATTCTAGCTCTTTCAGGAAAATGAATGGAGATAGCACAACAGAGATGATTGATAGTAGCAAACCTGAAGTGAACCTGAAGATATATTGATACGATGGAGCGCAGGGCAATTGGAAACCGTTATAGATGAAAGTTTAGGACTTTGTAAATTCAAATCAAGAAATCTGCAAAAGAAAAGCAGCAGGATGTTTGCCATTGGTACAATCATGTATCAGAAGTATATTCAAAAAAACTTAACATAAGCAACAAATAGTACTTGCGACAGTGCACAAGTCTGATATTTCGCAAATGAGGTAGATCCAAGGACACAGATGTCAAGTAGCCACAATTGTCAAGCTCCAAAACCTGAAATAACACATACAGAACTTTCAAGAGACAGATTCATCTTTAATCTCATTATTTGCGCAAAGTATGTGCATGAAATACTACTCTTCAATAAAGAAGAAAATTTGCACCTCCAAATTATAACTAAGAGATATTGCAGCCATTGAGGCTGAGGTTATTCCCTCACAATTGTCAAGCTTCAGAACAGTCAGCATAGGGAGCCTTACAGACTTTTGCAGGAAAAAAAAAGGAAGAAAGAAAACATGTAAGAGCTGATAAGTCATAAATTGTAAGCGGCTTATTGCAAACTTGCAAACAAAACCTAATGCACGAAAAAGACTGACCTCAAGTGAAATGTTTGGACAATAAGAAGCATAAAGAACACTAAGGTTACTGCAAGCAAGGGCAATCTCGCGCAAGGTTTCGTCACTAACACATGAGCAGTTTGACATGTCTAGAGATGTCAATAATGGACAGGACGTGGCAGCAGAACGAATTCCAGCATCTGAAAGCTTGTGACAGGATCTTATATCCAATTCTTGCAACTGAGGGCAATGGAGCGTTGCATGAGCCATGTTCGTACGATTCAGGGACAAAATTTCAAGTAAGGGGCACCTGTGAATTTGCATGATGTAGGTTATTAAGCAAATGGAAGTACAAAGTTACCAAAAAGAAAAAGCAAAAAACAAAAAGAAAATAGGTACAAGTGTTACCACTGTTTCTTACTTGACAGAAATACGCAGCACTCGGCACTTTATTATATGAAGCTGTCGTAGTCTTTCATGAGCTACAGATACCTCATGGATACCATTACCAAGAGTTGCATCAACAACCTTCAAGCTTTTCAAAGCAAAACACTCCACTAGTGCATGAAAGAAATTATCATTTAGCTGCCCCTTACCCAAGATCAAAACCTCAAGATTCCTGAAACCCAGCCATAAACATTAGGAAAAGTCTGCCGATCAATGCTAGAAAAGAAGATACTGAACAATCAAAAAATAAATAAAAGAGTTAACTACCTCAGGTAGGTCATTGCCTTCACTGCAAGCAAATGAATACATGGCGCTCCCAACACATTCACTTCGGTGGCATTTGGGTATCGACGGCACATGTCAGTAACTGTAGTACACATAAGCAGTAACAATTATAGGCAGCAAAGAAATCTAAAATGGGCAAAACAGCTGGAATGTTCGAAGCTCAAGACAAACATCTTTAAAATACACTGTGTGACTTGCAAGATCCAGAATTTTCCACTGAATATCAGCAGAGAGGAATGGAGCAGTAACATATTTATGTGTGTATTTATGAACAACTGATAAACAAGCAAGATTTAGAAAATTCAATGAGCAGATGTATGTAGGATGTTCTCGTCTAAAGTCCTGACAACCAAGATAATATGAACATCTTGGTGTCATTTGTAACTCACCATACAACATGTATTTTAATTTATTTATGATTCCATGTAAATAATTGGCTTATAACCTAAAAAGATAAGTCAAAATATACCAATCTCCAAGAAATGGTTAAAAGAAAGCTTACACTGGGTGACAGAAACATTCCGATCCTTGAAATTCAAACACCTCCAGAAGTCTTCATGAGCACTAGCCGCCCTCCACTGCTTGCACACTCCGGCAGCTCGACAAAGATCAATGTGACCCAAGAAAGAAAAAACCTACAACAAAACACAATAGGATCAAGTTAACAGATAAGATCAGAAACCAGGAATGCAACAAAAACAGCAAGAAAATAAAAAAGGATGAAGGTACCATGTGCAACAAGTCGTCAGTGAGATCCATTCTAACTTCCAAATCTTCCGCTTTGGAACCACTGGAGCTTCCCTCAATATCATCACTCCTTCCATTATCCCCAGGGTTTCCACTACCAGTATTGTTTGGATTCAAACTGAAGCAAAGGACCATCTCGTTGCCAGAAGAAATAGCTGATGAGAAAGATAATTGCGTGCCTCCTTCAGCAGGTACAGTAGACGTGTCAGGACCCAATGACATCAAAGTTTCATAAAGGTGCTCACTGCAGAAAGCAAGACACGCCATTGGTACGCTCCTCAATATGGACAGCAAAATGGCCCAAGAAATAAGGTTAATTGGACTGCATTCTAAAATCTCGAGTAATTCAGGTGGTAACCAAAGGCAGCCTTAGCTGCAAAGGTAAGAATTGAGCCATGTGACCATGTGGTCACAGGTTTTAAGTACTACAAACAACCACTTTCCATGCAACAAAAGGCTTCAAACAGTATAGACCAACAAGTGGTCCAACTCTACCCAGGACCCCATACATAGGAATAGCTTTGCAGACCAGGCTGCCCTTTCTTTCTCTTTTTTTTTTTTTTTTTTTGACGTGTCAAACAAATTAACATGAATCATAGTTACAATCTTGTAATCATTCAAGCTTGTAGTCATAGCACGAATTACCAATGCAAGTTCTAGGGTGTATGCAATAGTTAGGATGTGCAACAGAAACAGGTCAATAGGAAGAGACCCAAAAGTCAGAAAAGCCGAAAAACAAACCTGGAACTGGAATTTACTTTCGCCCTCTTGTGCTGGATATCCTGACTCCAATTGGCTCTTCCTAACCCTAATGATGTTTCCCCGTCGAAACAAAACTCAGCAGCATCTACAAGACTCTGACCGCTAGAAGAAGCAATGTGATCAAAATTTCGAGAACTTCCAATAGATAGCTCCCACAGTTCAGAACCACACTCATCACTCTCATTCACTCCGCGATCCCTCTCCCTATCAGATAAACCATCAAATGCTCCACACTTTCTTGAATTTGAATTTTCAGATTCTTCATTTCCCACATTGGTTAAAGGAAACTCATCGGACTTACTATCTTCCATGCTCGTCAAAATTTCTTTTCTCTCTTCTCCTTCTTCTTCCTCTTCTTCTTCGGTAAAACCAAAACAACACCAAAGCCTCATGCAAACAACAATTATCCAACAGCAAAACCAAAACCCTAAAAGCCAAAACTTGATCCACGGAACCCAAGAGTCGTCCTTTTTTACGAACCCTAGACCAAAAAGGACCCCATCTTTCTTCCACTCAAAACCCTAGCGTACATAACTTCTCCGAACCCACGCCACCATTAACAAACCGTTCCCACCAATTCTAATCAGCCACAACAACAACAAAGATCTCTACAATGTGAAATCCAAATCACAAGAACCCCTCTAATACTCAGAGCCCATTTTCCCCAAAATCTCTCGCACTAAAACCTAAACACTATCGCCTCATTCAAGCTGATTCCCCTAAAAACCCTACAAATATCCAAAAAAAAAAAAAAATTACACTTCTGCGCTCCACTTCACAAATGCCTCTCAAATGTGAATCGAAAACAAACCCAATCATCGACGATCCGCCAGGGTTTCAACCTGATGTCGATCTGAGAAATCAAATTTCTACAACAATTCCACAGATCTGCTTCGATCCCCTCTCCTCTGTTTACTTTGCTTTCTCGCCGTTCTTTCTTTTCTTGTAATCGATCGGCGCCCTCCACACAAGACGAACCAAAACACGAGAGAGAGAGAGAGAGAGACAGAGAGAGAGAGAGTAGTAAAGGCAGGCGAGAATTCGTACTTATACTGCAATTTTTATTTTTACTTTTTACTTTTTTCAAAGTTGTACGGACAAAAAATATTTCGACAAACTTTTTTTAACAATTTAATGTTAATAATATTAGTTTATGACTTGCACTAAAATATATATATATATATATTTACATGCATGAATTGTGTGGGATAAAAAATAAATAATTGTGCCTAAAAATATAATTTTTATCATACCTCACCTAGGTATATTCCTTAATTGATTGGTCCCACAAGTTTAATTTTTGGATATTTTAATAATATATTTTTATAGTAATTTTACGTATATTTCAAGATTAATCATCGTTTAAATTATTATAAAATTATAAATAATAAATATTTTAAATCTATTTCTTATTTGTATTCAAGGGTAACCTCTTATTTAATTATTCAAATTATTTTGATAAAAATGATTTTAAACAAGTACATCAGTAATTAAAGTACAATAAAGCTTAGAATGTTGTTATTTGTTGCTATTTTAAATAAATTATTTTGAAATTAAAATAATTTTAGAAAAATTAAAAGAAATTAGTTCAATTATTATTTTTTAATTATCAGATATATTTGTTAGACAGGAAATACATGTCGCATTCGTATTATTTTACTTCTATTAGAATTTAAAAAATATTTAATAAAATAAGTATTCCTACGAAATGAAAAAAAAAACATATTATTAGTATATTTTTACAGTAAATACACATTTATTTCACTTAAGAATGTTGAATTTAGCAAAAAGACTTACTGTCCATTAATCAAAAATTTAAATTTCAAACTTTAAGTACAAAAAATTTCAATGGGGTGGCTCTCTCATTTGCCGACTAAGCAACTCTAATTATAATTAATCTTGAGAAACGTATAAAAAAAAAATCTGATATACAAATACTATGAAAAACCAATAAAAAATGCTCATTTGAAGTAAATAATAAGTCTCTTTTTCTTTTTATCTTTTTATTATTTTTAATATGTTAAGGCAAATAACAATTTTCTTTAATATTTGCAGTTAACTAGAGAAATAGACAAAAGAGACAAGTAATATAGGATCAAGAACAAGGCAAAAAAAATAGATAAATCAAATCTAGATATTAAAAATAATATATATATATATATATTTATTTATTTATTTATTTATTTGTTTATTTATTTATTTATTTATTTATTTATTAGTTTATTAGTTTATTTATGTATTTATTTATTAGTTTATTTATTTATTTATTTAAGTAAAGGTAGAAGGGTTTTTTTTAAGTTCAAGAAGAGGAGAATAAAATATGTATATAAATGACAAGTGAGGAGTAAATAGATCAAAATATTATTTACTATTTATATACTTAATATTACAAAATAATAGACCTTCATAGTTACATAAAAAAAACCATTTTGGAGTTATAGAAAATAAAATTTGAATATAGAAGATTTGATTATTATTATTATTATAGGCAAATACTATTTATATATTTTCTTATCTTTCTATGCTATTATTAATATATATATATATATATATATATATATTGGAAAAAAAATATCTAGTGATGGCGAAGTCTATGATTCTTTGTCGAGTAGATTCTTGGAAAGGGCATGCTTTTTCCATTAATTTGACCACTAAGTATATCTTCTGTCAAATACTAGTTGTCTCCCCATCAACAGAGAATATCAATACCCTTATGTTTTTATTTTTATTTTTTGAAATCATATTTACTTATTCTACTTTAACATTAAATTAATTAAAAAAATAAATATCATATACTTTATACTATTTCAGTATGATTATTATTGATTAACTAAAATTGATAATTGTTTTAACCACTATATACATAATACATAGTTGAATTTCAACCTTTTC
This sequence comes from Tinospora cordifolia, assembly GCA_030144865.1. Taxonomy (NCBI): domain Eukaryota; kingdom Viridiplantae; phylum Streptophyta; class Magnoliopsida; order Ranunculales; family Menispermaceae; genus Tinospora; species Tinospora cordifolia. The sequence continues at coordinate 688 of JAJIYU010006017.1, read as the reverse complement.
AACTCCATCCCTGAATTAAAAATGTAATCACACAAATTAACATATTAGGAAAATATATTTTCCTTTTAAAATTTTCATTTATATATATATATGTGAATATTTTTATTTTGTGATGGTGATGCATAGTTAACTATATTTTTAATAATATCCCTCAAATTTTTAACTAATATGAAATTTCTAATTTCACTCATATTGGTTTAGAAGGACAATTTGGTTATTTAAAAAATTTCCCACTCTCTAAGTTTTCTTTTATAAAATTAATATTTGTCATCCACCATTTTAACTATATTTATAATGACCTTTTATTAAAAAAATGTCCTATCAATATGACTCCCTGCTTTTTTTTTTTTTTTTTTTTGACTTGCAACAGATTTCCTCTGTTAATGTGCCCATTTTTAATGAAAAATATATGAATAACCTTTTTAATGAATTAAATTTAATAATTTTTTTAACATACCTTTAAATTCATCAAAAATTATTTTTGCTTAAAAAAGTGTAAAGGGTTGTGAATATTTTAATTAAAATAGGGGTTAAAAATGAATAGAATCACAATCTTATTTGAAATTGTTTTAAAATCTATTCAATAACTAATTACAAAAAGTAGTTTTAATATTTGAAAGAAAATTCTAATTTTTATAATATATTAAAAAATAGGGCATTTTAAAAAATAAAAAATAAAAAAAAGTGA